>SKCR01038616.1:0-61745 GCA_019454045.1 Zanthoxylum bungeanum
CAAACACTTCTCTCCCTCTCTTATTACCGAAACTGTGACAGTTTCTTAGCTCTCCATTTTCAGGTTTTTGTTGCAAAAAGCTTGAAGAATTGTGTTTGTTTGGAACATAAAAAACACATCTTTGGCTAGCACCATCAAGGGATCATACAAGGTGTTATGGGAAACTCATCTTAGAGCTTGGAAGGATCAATTAAAGCTTGGAGCTTCTCTTTTCTGCTGGCCGAATCCTCCACTGCACAAAGGAGAAAGTTTTGCTTCATCAACGCATCCGCAATCCGCTTTTGTGAGTATTGTTTCCGCCATTACTTCAATATAGTTCATTCTTATATATATATTTTGCTTGTTTTGATCTTGGGACATGGTTATTAGATTTCCAACATATAGTACCACTAATCGTTGATTAAATAGTTGGACTATTGTAATCAAGATAAAATTGAAAAGTTGGATATTTAAAATATACTCTGGGATTAAAATATTTTAAATGATTTAATTTTCAAATTGGAATAAATAATAGGTTAATTTATTTGATAAAATAACTTATTATTACTAAGCCCATAATTAAGCAAATAGTAGAGCATAAAATCTTTGGAAGATTTATGTGATGATGACTTTAGTGCTTAATTAATATACTTATAATAAATCTATCTTTAGATTTAAAAGTATTAAAATTGCAATTAATAATTCTTGGATAATTAATTGACTATTCTAGTGGAGAAAAGTCAAAGTTTGCAATGGGGCATGTAGCACAAGGTGCACATCATTTCAATATTCTGAAACCCAAGGATTGGCCAAAGGTTTGTGAAATATTGAAAAGGATAATTGACATATCCCGTAGCGACTACCATTTGGATATGAAGAAACGAAGGAATTAAAGAATAGGGCGAGGCTCTAACTTTAAAAATATTTGTCAAAGTTATGTTTACTACTAGTATTAAAATTGGATTTTAAATACTTAGTGTGGTACATAATACATATATGTATCGACGTTCAGAATCCGCTGTGAGCTGGATACTGGCTTCAAGCCGAGATTTCTCTGCGAATTGGAAACGGGACGAAAGTTGCTGTTTCGACCGTAGATACCTAAGTTTAGGAACTACCCTTAGGGTATGTACTTAAATTAGGAAATGTTATAATGTAACTAGTTTAACTAGAGACATTATCTCTATATCAGTGTTTAATCCATTGCGGATAAAACCTTTATATTCTAGAACACTAAAGTGTTTCATTATATAAAGTTGATACTGAGATAAATACATTGGATGTAAATAACAGAATTTATATTTTGAATATAAAGAAAAATCTCAAACATATAAAATGACAAATAAATAGCTCAAATTGATTTGATCAATAGAGATTTATTTGTGGCATTGTTGTCTAGGACACAATTATAGAAGACTCGTATATCCACACTTTTAAGAGTGGGTACTAGGACTGATTTGACTATTCAAATAAGGTCTACGAATCTAGTTTATTAGGTTAAATAACTAAAATACTATTTACTTGGTAATAGTAAAAGGGCCACCGATCTGTTAGCCCTATTCATGGTGAAGTAAGTGGGCCCATATCTAGCTAGGCTAGATGTGAACATGAATATTTCGTGACCTTAACGGATGTGACATCACGTTGTGGTTATGTGTTTCTTTTGAAGAACACAGATCGGAAACTTTAGAGTTTCGACACGAAGTAGAAAAACAGATCGGCTATAGTATTATGCCGCCACGGTAAAACCGTAATGGAAAATACTTAAGCAGTAAGTTTCATACGTACATGAAAGAGTACGGTATTCTTTCAGATGAGGACATGATAAGGTTTATCACAAGTCGCTCAGAGCTACTATCTCCTTCAACCGGATATGTATTAACAGTGCTAAACTTATTTAGAATAAGGTTCCATATAAATCTGTTTGACAGATATCATATAGGATATGAACAGGGAAGAAACGAGGTTTCTCATTTCTGATAATTTGGGTATGCCAGGCATGACGTTTGGATGATACCAAACTAAAAGACCCAAATTGGATAAGTGCCAATATAGGTTTTCCTAAGGGAAACCTTAAGTATAGTACTTATTAAATCCCACATGAGAACAATATGATTGTTGCTCACCATGCGGTTTTCCTGAAAGAAATACCGATATGCAGTGGTCAGTGGGAGGATAGTGATACTCGATAAAAATCGGAGTAATACTGTTCAAGGCACGAAGTCCTTAATGGAACACAAATAGTTCATCTATGATGAATATAACCATTAATCTTCAAATACACAAGAAACTATTAGATCGGATAGAGTCAGAAAACAACCTAAGGTATGTGTTTCTGATCTCACCCCATAAAGATGTCAATCTTATGGAGGTGTACCATCCGACTACGTTTTGAGGAAGTGATACGAGGTATCGGCTCCCTGTTATGGCAAAGTGTCATGAATCCGAAATGGATTCCATGTATAAAAATCCATTTTGAAGATGCTTGTTGATAACTGTATATTTCATTTATGAAATATGTCAGTTACAGATCAAAATCGCTTTCCTGAAAAGGAAACCTTTTGGAGGATGTTTACAACATCCTGACGATTTTATATAACCGACAAACAAGGTTTGCGGGTTATTCGATCCATGTTTGGATCAATGCAAGCATAAGGTTCTTGGAACTGACGTTTTGAAATAATCATAATGGTTTATGATTTGATTCAAAACTAAATAATTCTTGTGTATATAAGGAGGTTAGTGGGAGGGCGCACTGACAGTGAAAATTCCCATAAAGCTATCGGTGAAAGCTTGGCTTTCATAAGAAATTCTCCGTAGAATTCTAGGGAGTAACAACCTTTATTCAAGGAATAAAGATCTACTGGGATAGATTTGGAGTTGTTAACACTCTCTAGGAAATTGTACATTTAAAATGTACTTGTATTGGTGTCTCATACGCTTCGAGCATATGGAGTCATAATCGGGTCAATCCAAGTAATAGTCACTTGATTGAAGTTAAGAACATCTGTTAGTATCTCTGAGAACTAAAGATGCTATCTTTTACTATGGAGAAGGAGAACTTGAAGTGACTGGGATCACTGCAGCAAGTTTCCAAACGATTAAATAATGCGGTACTATAAAGTTTGAATAACGGGACAGTGAGCTGGAAATCTTCCAAGCAAGATAACTGTTGCCGAATAAACAACAAATGCGGATTATTGCTGCAGCTGAGGCAGCAATAGAAGCCATTTGGATCAAAAGTAAATCTAATTAGATTAGATATAGTTCTGTTAGCAGCTGAGCTAGGCGTCAGCACAGGCTAAGGAATTAAAGGTCTCATCAACGATCCAGATATATACTTCTATATCATCTGATTCGTTCGGATCATACATCGTGGCGATGTGATGATCGTATAAATCGCGTCAAACGATAATCGAACAAATCCGCTAACGAAAACCTTTTTCTCAGCAATTTGAGCGAACCTTACATAGTTCGGGTGTTAGACACTCGAGTGACTGGCTATGTGCCAAGTGGGAGATTGTTGGATAATATGACCCATAGCGTCACTATTTGCACAGATCATTGTGTTGTTGTAGCAAATTAACTATGTAACAAGGAAATTGCACTCTCGTCATTTTGTGATTAGATCACCTTAGATATATAAATGAAGAGAGGTCCCTATGATTAGTTCCTGGATTGAGATGATATGAGACAGTATCAGTCCACGAAGGATTAATCATTAAATCTCCCTAGCCGTAGTATTATCGAGACTGGACATCGATAATGCGGAATAGGCTAGTATTGCACTTGTGCGCGTTGTGAGGGCACAACGGCATAGTTCTCATATATATAAGTATTGGATACTTGTGCAAGTGCGATAGGAGGTCGTGTTTCACCGATGGTACGGGAAACAGCTTCGCTGGATAGACCCTTCGGAATCCCATTGGTATTATGACTAGGTGTCTATGGGAGGCCGAAATCAAGGTAGGTGTGTATAGTCTTAACCTGAGACTTACATCGCTAATACTTACGACAATCGGTAAGCTTTGGTTTTGGTGGTTGGGGATCTTAACTGGTTTTGTGTTCACCTCTTCTGGGTTTATCAGGAATCGTAGTGTATTGGATGTGATGTCAAGATGGAAGTGTCACTCCAGTCATAGTGGAGATGATGTCACGCAGGATACGGTACTAGTGCTCTTGAGTGTTGCGCAACCAATCGGGATATTGTGACCAGGTCATGTATATCCGATTATAGAGACTATGTTACCAGACATCCGACATGTGCTTCGGACGGGGCAGACACTTATCCAGCCCCAGCCCTAACACGTGACTATCCGATACTGGGCTAATATACACAATACTACGGTATACTACGCTTGATACAGATTTATATATTCCTGTAAGAATATTTCTGGAGAATTGGGTAGGCATGGCGCTTTGCTAGAAGCCAACCTTGTCTTGTAAATCGATATAAACGTAGTACGAGGTACTTACGTGTTCGGACAGTCCGACGATCGTATTTACTGCCAACATATCCGGAGATCTCATGGGTCGCTTCCTGAAGATTCACCGATGATGTATAACTCGCACTTAATTAATCAGGGATTAATTAGAAGAGAGAGATAGAATTAATCTGGGATTAATTCGATGAGAGAGAAAATTAATCTGGGATTATTTGCGGAGATATTTTATCTGGGATAAAATATTAATTAAAGAGAGAGAACGATTAATTTGGAATTAATCGATAAATTAATATATTCGATATATTAATCGAAATTGGATTTTGACGCGGAATTAAAATTAGATTTTAATTCGGGCGAACAAATTAATTTAGAATTAATTCGTTAGCGACGTGAATAGTGATTTCGCTAGGCGTAATCATTTAATTACGACGCGACGAAAAAATTCGTTAATTTGGAATTAGCGAACCCGAGCCCGAGAGTGATTGCGAGCGCATTCGCATTTCGAATTCGAGCGCGGCACGCGAGTCACATCAAGCGTCAAATCGTTTGTCACATCATGCGTCAAATCAATTGTCACTTTGAGTGATGTGACTTGACAACATGTCACTTTATTAAAGTGATGTGATGTGACTTAAAGTAAAAAGTAAAGGAGATGGAATATGAAAAGGTTTGGAATATATATATGTTTTATTTATTTTTTGAAAATAAATGAATAATATATATTACTTTTTCTTTTCCCTTTTTACATTCATTAATTCGGTCCTCTCTCTCTCCAACATGCAAGATACGGTTTCTCTTTTCCCTATCTTTTCTTCTCATCTTCTTCACGGCTTCACTGCCGATTTTCTTCTTGATTTTTCTGGTTTCACCGAATTTTTGAGAAGCAAATTGAAGAAGGCTTAGTGCTAGCACACCATGAGTGATACATAGGTGATAGGGAAGTGTCTTCATGAGCTTGGATTTAATTTTTGAAGCTTGAAGCTTTGAGCTTCAATGGAGTCCATGCATGGCCGATTCTTGGAGGAACCAAACCAGTCCAAACCGCGAGCAACCCACTGCGTGGAGAGCTGTTGCCGTGAGCTTGGAGGAAGCAAAAACGCAACTTGTGTTCATTTCATCAAAACCGAAATTCAATGTGAGTATATTCCGCACCTCCTTTGATGTGTTCATATGCGGTTTTTATGCATGATTTGTTGATCTTGGGACTTGATTTAACTCCAACACTTAGTGCAATGGAAGATACTGATAAAGAAGAATGGCTCAAAGCCATGAACCTTGAGATGGAGTCTATGTACTCTAACTCAATCTGGGAACTTGTAGACCAACTTGATGGAGTAAAATCCATAGGTTGCAAGTGGATCTACAAGAGAAAAAGAGGAAAAGATGGGAAAGTATAAACTTTCAAAGCTAGGCTAGTGGCAAAGGGTTATACCTAGAAAGATGGAGTTTACTATGAAGAAACTTTATTGCCAGTATCAATGCTAAAAACCCTCAGGATTCTTCTTTCCATTGCCACATATTATGACTATGAGATTTGGCAAATGGACTTCAAGACTGCATTCTTGAATGGAAATCTTGATGAGAGTATCTATATGGTACAACTAGAGGGGTTCATAACCCAAGGTCAAGATCAAAAAGTTTACAAGTTGCAAAGGTCCGTTTATGGGCTTAAGCAAGCATCTAGATCTTGGAACATAAGGTTTGATACTACGATCAAGTCTTATAACTTTGAGGAGAACATCATTGAGCTTTGTGTCTACAAGCGCATCATTGATGGTAAGGTGGTTTTCCTTATGTTATAGATCGATGTTATTTTACTCATTGGGAATGATGTAAGGATATTATCGAACGTGAAAATATGGCTAGCTAACCAATTACAAATGAAATATTTGGGAGAGACAAGTTATGTACTTGGATCCAGATCATTCGGGATGGCAAGAAACGACTATTAGCATTGTCTCAAGCAACCTATATCGACAAGATTCTTGTGCGATTTGGTATACAAAATTCCAAGAAAGGTAATTTACCTTTCAGACATGGAATTCATTTGTCTAAGGAATAGTCTCTTAAGAAACCTCAAGGAGTTGAGGAGATGAGATATATACAATATGCTTCAGTAGTTGGAAGTCTTACATCTGTTTTACAGTGAGAGTAGTCAATATGTTTCAATCCAACCCAAGATTAGATCATTGGGTGGCAGGTGAATCATATTCTCAAGTATCTTATGAGAACGAGAAATTATATGCTTGTATATTCTAGTGAGGATATGATCTTGAGTGGATATACTGACTCTGATTTTCTAATAGATGTAGATTCTAGGAAATCAACATTAGATCAGTGTTCACCTTATGTGGTGGGGCTATAATATGGAGGAGCATAAAATAATCTTGTATTACTGATTCCATCATGGAGGCTGAATATGTAGCAGCTTGTGAAGTAAATAAGGAAATAGTCTGGCTCTATAAGTTCTTGGCAGATCTGGAAGTTGTTCCAGATATGGATAAACCATTCACTCTTTATTGCGATAATAGTGGTGAAGTGGCGAATTCCAAAGAACCAATAAGCCACAAGAGGGGTAAGCTTATTAAGAGAAAATATCACCTCATTAGGGAGATAGTGTAGAGATGAGATGTCGTTGTCATGCAGATTCCATCCGTAGAGAACCTGGCTAATCCGTTTACAAAGACCTTATCAGCTATGGTATTTGAAGGACACCTAAAGGGTTTAGGATTACATGACATGTCCCATTTGCTCTAGTCCAAGTGGGAGATCATTGGGATATATGCCCTAGAGCTTCATGTATTGTAAATGAAATTGATTATTGTAATAATAATAAATGCATTATTCATTTATCAAAGTTGTTTGATTTAAATCGCATATTTTCCAATTATCTTGTTTACCCTGATTACTCTTGTATTTTCAGACTTAGTGTATGTTTGATGCACAATAGGATTTAAGTCTGAAGTTAGTAATCTAAATAGTCCATAGAGAGCAAACAAATAGGGTATTTTGTTTATGGTTTATCTATAGATGTGATCCATTCTATACTTGTATGACGACCTTGATCCGGGGTCGCTTATATGGTGACATGGGAATGAAGGCACCTTGTATAATGAGATCATATAAGACTGGACTCGGATAAACATGAATTTCTTATAATATATGTTAACAGAAGAAATTCATTTTATCTACTATATAGTCATATATGGACTCGATCTTAATCCTGAGTGCACTACGAACTCTTATATGGTAGGCTATGTCCTTTAATTTACTATGGTGAGGTCGGTGTTGCATTCCCGGCCAATAACTATGTATTTTGGGGATATGGTTTGGTGTGTAGCTGGGAACGTTTAACATGGATGTGGAATTCACTCATTCTTCTAAGAAGCCGAAGAATATCTCTTTTAAGAATTGATTCGGGACTTGAACAATTTGAGCGCTCAACTCTTCTATTAGGAATAGAAAGTTTTATATTCATAATTATTATTCATTAATTATTCATTATAGAATCAATGGTGCTTAAGAGATAAACTTTTTAGAGGGTTATAATGGACTTATGACCCGACTCTATTTATAAGATATTCGTGAAGTACTTCTGCTATTCCTGGTTCTTTTAAGAATTTATCTCTACTGAAATTCTTCAATATATTTTCCATAGTTTTTATCCTATATTATCAATTCAATCTTTCTTTTCAATAAGTTACTGCTAATATTTTTTTAAGTAAATCATTTCTTTGTAACCATCTCTCTGATGAATCGACACACCAACTATACTGTGATAACCGCGAGTACTTTTTGGGTGTAGCCAAATTTGGCGCCGTTGCCGGGGAGACGGTTTGCAAGCAAAATGAGCAGGTTTACTTAGTCAACAATGAAGCGGTAACTTTGTTCTGACCGGCGTAACACACACGTATAATGCAAGCGTACGTATCGTTCAAGTAGTATAAAAAGTATCGATCCCACGAGGACTTAATACCTAATCTATTAATTTTATGAGGTCAAATGATTACTAGTATCTAACAGGTTGATTGATTGATTTGAAATGGTGATGTTTCTAAATTTAAAAAACAAGTAAATAAAATTGCACAAAAGTAGGTTTAAGAAAATTCAATATTAAAAACTCTCTAGGGTTGTGATTCTTTCTAATATCTTTTAAAAGATGAAGTGGTTATTTCATGGTTGTGTAATAAATCGGTTTACTAACCTGGAACACTAAATTATGCAAAAGCCTATGTCGATGTCAGACGCAAATACCCAGTTTAACCCAATTGAACCATATGTCTATGTCAACCAAATTATCTGGATTCATTAAGTTTAAGTTCCAATTATGGCTACCCCCGCCCGACAGGTATATGTCTATCCTGTAAGGAAATCTATTAAAGGGTTATCTATCCTCAAGGAAGATCGTGGGCTATTATGTCTAAGGCTGAAACCTAAAATTACTTTGTCAAGTTTATTTTAGATTTACCACATCAATCGTATTGGTGATCAGACATCAAGAAGCATTAAGCTTAAGACTTAATAAGCAAACCTTTAAATTACCCAAACTATAAAATAACCCCTTATAAACAGTGATATTAGAATTCATGACAACCCCAGATAACTAACTTAGTTACAACACATAACTAGGGCTAGTAAGAACTTAAAAGTAAAAGATATAAAGTAAAAATGCTGAAAAGTAATTGCCGTAAAGTAAAAGCTGAAAAGTAAATTACAATAAAATAAAATGCTAAGGTAAAAAGATCAACTTTTACTATTTACTATTTAGATATCTCCCTTAATATAATATATTAACTTGTGATTATTTTACCAACCGTCCATATAGGCGGTAACCTCATTAAGTCAAATTAAGTCCAACCAGCCATAAAGGCGGAATCAAAATAAACCTGCCATTTAGGCGGTAAGAAAATTTAATTACCAACCGACCAATTTGGCGGTATCCTTGATTAGTCAGGTTTAAACCAGATTAAAATGAATTACCAACCGACCAATATAGCGGTATCTTTTTTAAGTCAATATTTTAAATAGTGAATATATTATATTTAAGGGAGATTAATCTAAATAGTAACAGAAAAAGAATTACCTTTCACCCTAGCTTGGAGAAGTTACCTCATCATGGTGAATATTAAAACTGTTAAAAATAAAAAAATAAAGAAAGTAAATAATTACTATTATTACATAACGTAATTAAAATTAATTACAAAACTAAAATTTAAAAGAAAACTAGATAGAAAACTCTGTATTTACATCAGAGAATTCAGAGAGGAAAGTACATCTGAAACTAAAATTTCCAGCTCTAGTTATAGGCGTTGACCGGCGTAAACACACACGTATAACGCAAGCGTACGTATCGTTCAAGTAGTATAAAAAGTATCGATCCCACGAGGACTTAGTACCTAATCTATTAATTTTATGAGGTCAAGTGATTACTAGTATCTAACAGGTTGATTGATTGATTTGAAATGGTGACGATTCTAAATTTAAAACAAGTAAATTAAATTGCGTGAAAGTAGATTAATGAAAATTCAAATTATAAAACTATTTAGGGTTGTGAATTCTTCCAATATTATTTAAAGATGAAGTCGTTATATTATAGTTGGGTAAAATATTGATTTATTAATCTGGAATATTAAATTATGTAAAATCCTCTTTCGATGATCATTTACAAATACCTAGTATAATCCATTTGAACCATATGTCTATGTTAACCAAATTACCCAGATTCATTAAAATTAAGATCCAATTATGACTACCCCCGCCCAACAGGTATATTCCTATCCTGTAAGGAAATCTATTAAAGGGTTATCTATCCTCAAAGAAGATCGTGGGCTATTGATTCTAAGGTCTTTAAACATAAAATCCCTATGTCTAGTTCATTTTACGTTTACATAGTCAATTTTATTAATGGCCAGATAATAAAAAGGATTAAGATTTTGACTCAATAAATAAATCTTTTAATTACCCAAATTATAATCTAACTCCTTATAAACCGGTGATAATAGATTTTGTCACAACCCTAGATAACTAACTTAGTTACAACACATAGCTAAAGCTGGTAAAAACTTAAAAGACATAAAGTAAAATTGCTAAAAAGTAATTGTGGAATAATAAATTACAATAAAATGAAATGCTAAGGTAAAAGGAATTAACTTCTACTATTTACTATTTAGATATCTCCCATAATATAATATATATACTTGTGATAATTTTGCCCACCAGCCATAGGGGGTAACCTGATTAAGTCAAATTAAATCCAACCAGCCATTAAGGCGGTAATATTTTTCAATAAACCAGCCATAAAGGCGGAACCAAAATAAAACTAGCCATAAAGGCGGAACAATAAATAAACCAACCGACCAGTATGGCGGTATCTCTCATTAAGTCAAGTTTAACCATATTAAATTGAATAACCAACCGACCAGTATGGCGGTATCCTCATTAAGTCAGGTTTTAAATAGTTTATATATTATATTTTAAGGGAGATTAATCTAAATAGAAATAGTAAAAGAATTACCTTTTTACCTTAGCATGGAGAAGTTACCTCCTCATGGTTGAATAGTAAAAGTAAAAAAGTTTAAGAAAGAAAATTACTATTACTATTATAGAAGAAAATTACTTTTACAAAACGTAATTAAAACTGAAATTTTAAAGAAACTAATAAGAGAACTCCCGATTTACAACAGAGAATTCAAAGGAAGTGGTACATTTAAAACTGAAAATTCGAGCCGAATTTATAGGCCCGAGTAAGTGGAGCGCGTCAGGCTGCGCAAGCCTTGCGCGGCGCGACGCGCTGACGTGGCATTTCCTGATTCATTGTTTCTGGTCTTATCTGACAAGTGGCAGGGTGGCTAAGACGATAAGGTGACACGTGGCAAGGCCGCTGGCTGATGTCGGCTCATTGAATTTTTGACACGTGGCATGCGGAGCACGTTAGCGGATCGCTTGTGATGATGACACGTGGCACGGCTCACGTTGGCAAAGTCAAACTTGTCAAACTTTGACTTGTTGACCTGGTACATGTTAGCAGCCTCCGGCGCACGTTAGAGGTCGGGACGCTAAGGGTTCGGTTTCGTCGTCGCGACGCTCCAAAATTACCAAAATACCTTTTTTGCCAATTTTCACAGTTTTGCTTCAAATCACCTCCAGAATGTCCTGAAACTTTATTTATCTACAAAATAACACAAAACACATCAAAATATTCACAAAACGCAAGAAACTATGCAAATATTAGTTTCAATGAGTGGGAAATAGTGATACATTTACCACTCATCACACCCCCAAACCTAACATTTTGCTAGTCCTCAAGCAAAATAAAATAACATAATAAAATTTAACTAAGCCACTTTCGTAGGGATCACGGTTGCATTTAGCATATGGAACAAGCCTTTAAACCCCTAAGTGTCCCTAGTGGACGAGTTGTAGTCTCGTGAGGGTTTACAGCAATGATACCCAGAAATATTTTATAAAAGTAAAAAGGTAGTGAAACTAATGCACACAAAAGCAAAAAGACAAGAGAAAAGAGAATAAA
This sequence comes from Zanthoxylum bungeanum, assembly GCA_019454045.1. Taxonomy (NCBI): domain Eukaryota; kingdom Viridiplantae; phylum Streptophyta; class Magnoliopsida; order Sapindales; family Rutaceae; genus Zanthoxylum; species Zanthoxylum bungeanum. The sequence goes on from SKCR01038616.1 coordinate 11,953, forward strand.
GAAATTAGTGACTAATTAGGTGAAACATCTACTCCAAGTTACTAGTTGTTTTGTTTCATTCGAAATTACTGAATAAGTAAATTCTCTGATTATTTTTACCATTTTTTATATACACAACCAGCAAAATATTAATCAACTCATTTTTCACCACAACAGTCATAAGTATAGTTGATAAGAGAGTAATATTTTTGTCCTAAAGTTTTATCAGAATTCACACTTTTTTGTAGTAATGGAATAAATTTTCTGATTTTCCTGATTTTTTTTCTTTGATTTTTTCTCTATTTTTTTATTTATATACAATATCTTCCTTCTATGTAGCGAGCTTTAGGTCGGTGACTCCCAAACCGGTTGGCTTTAGGGCACCAGGTGTTAAGATACCCCTACGGACTTAATTACTCAGACTTCAGATATATATATATATTTTCTGTCATCTTTTTGATCCATGTAGCGAGCTTTGGGCCAATGACTGCTAAACCAGTTGGTTTTATGGCACTAGGTGTTAAAACACCCTTACAGACTTAATAACTCGGATCTCAGATTTTTTTTTCCATCATTTTTTGAGATGCTTCCTCCAAATGAACTAGAGCACTGAATATTTCAAACTTTTCAATTTTAGCTCATGTCTGTATGTTACTATGCATGTTGATAATACCTGCTAACTGAGCATATGAAGATTCATTTTAGTCAGTATTATGGAGAATTCACAAATTAAATAATTTAAAAGGAAATAAACAAAAATTAACTTGTTTGGAAATAGGTTTGAATACGTATCAGGAGTGAGAATTCCTTACACAGTTATTTCTTACCAATTTTACCATGATTTAGTCAAATAAAAATGCAAAATATTTTTGTAATTTTTGAAAATTTTTCAATTTTTTTTATTTTTCGAAAAATTTTGGACTAAAAATAAAAATAACACACAAACTAAAAACAAGGTATATTTCCCGTTGTAGATTCCCCAGACGGAGGGTGAGCGAGGCTCTCTTAAGTACCCAAGCTCTTAGGCTCTTATTGTTGGTAACTAATTTGGTCCCAAGATCATGAAATCAAGCAATGAAAAACGCATGAATACAACAAAGGAGAATGGCGGAAACATTACTCACATTGATCGGTTATGGTGCTACTAAGAACAAAACGAATTGGCCTCCTCCATGAAGCTCGGTAGTGGCTTCTCCATGCAGTGGACTGCTTGGTTTTGGCCCTTGTTGTTCCTCCAAGATTCGGCCATGGGTGGACTCCATGGAAGCTCCAAGCTTCAAGCTCCAAAAAATGATTCCAAGCTCAAGAGTTCACTACCCTATCACCTTAGGAAGACTCATGTGTGTGCTAGCACTTGATTTTGCAACAAAATCAACTCAATTACTTCTCTTCTTCATTCGGTCAAACCAGAATTTTGGGAGGAAGAAACGACTCCAAGCCGTGTGCAAGAAGAAGAGGGAAAAGAGGAGACCGAATTTTTTGGAGAGAGAAAAGGAAAAAGGAAAAAATGTTTTATATATATATATATTTGATTTTCCAAAAAACAAAAAACAAATACACTTTTCCATTTTTCAAAAAAGTCAAAAGCCAAAAGTAATTATTGCTTTTCAACTACCACATCAATCACTCAAATCAATCAATCAAATTGTCACATCACTCAAAGTGACATGTGATTTGTCGCTTGATGTGACTTGTGATTTGACGCTCGATTTGACTTACGTGCCGCACTCGAATTCGAAATGTGAATGAGTTCGCAAATAATCCCGGGCTCGGGTTCGCTAATTCCAAATTATCGAATTTTTCGTCGCGACGTTATTAAATGATTACGCCTAGCGAAATCACTATTCATGTCTCTAACGAATTAATTCTAAATTAATTGGTTCGCCCGAATTAAAATCTAATTTTAATTCCCGCGTCAAAATCCAATTCGTATAATATATCAAATATATTATTTTATCGATTATTTCCAAATTAATCGTTCTCTCTCTTTAATTAATATTTTATCCAAGATAAAATATCTCTGTAATTAATCCCAGATTAATTTTCTCTATCTTCTAATTAATCCCAGATTAATTAAAGTGCGAGTCATACATCATCGGTGAATCTTCGGGAAGCGACCCATGAGATCCCCGGATATGTTGGCAGTAAATACGATCGTCGGACTATCCGAACACGTAAGTACCTCGTACTACGTTTATTCTAATTTACAAGACAAGGTTGGCTTCTAGCAAAGTGACATGCCTACCCAATTCTCTAGAAATATCCTTATAGGAATATGTGATCTATATCAAGCGTAGTATACCGTAGTATTGTGTATGTCGATCCAGTATCGGATGTTCACGTGCTAGGCCTGGGGCTGGAATTGTGTCTGCCCCGTACGAAGCACATATCAGATGTCTGGCAACTAGTCTCTATAATCGGATATACATGACCTAGTCATAATATCCCGATAGCTCGAGCATTTAAGAGAACAAGTTCCGTATCCTATGTGACCATCATCTCCATATGACTGAAGTGATACTTCCGTCTTAACATCACACCCAACAGACTACGATTCTCAATATACCCAACATTGGCGTACACAGAACCGGTTAAAGCCCTGGACGACCTCAACCAAAGTATATTGATTGTCGCAAGTATTAGCGGTGCAAGTCTCAAGTTAAGACCAAATGCAACTACCCTGATTGCAGACTCCCATAGACACATAATCATACTACCAATGGGATTCCATAGGGGTCTATCCAGAGCGAAGCTGTTTCCCATACCATCGGTAAAACACAACCTCCTATTATACTTGCATGAGTATCCTATACCCAATATATGAGAACTATGTGTTGTGCCCTCACAACGTGCACAAGTGTAATACTAGTCTTTTACGTATTTATCGATGTCCAATCTCGATAATACTCTGACTAGGGATATTTAATAATTATCCTACGTGGACTGATACTGTCTCATATCATTCTCCATCCAGGAACAAATCATAGGGACCTCCTATCATTTATATATCTTGGTGATCTAATCACAAATGATAAGAGTGCAATCTCCTTTGTCAAACAGTTAATTTGTACAACAACACCGTGATCTGTACAAATAGTGACGCTATGGGTCATAATTGTCCACACTTATCGCTTTGTGTCAGGAATAAACAACGAGTCCTCCAAATTATTCTATCATAATGAGCTACGGGTGAATGATTATCTAGGTGCCTTCCAGCTTTTCCTTATAGAAAGGTAGTGAGTGAAGGAAGACACCAAACCATCACCTACTCCCTAAACAGTAGAAGAAGAGTTTAGAAGATAATACCTGGTTAGCTGAAATTCTACAATAAATTAAAGGTTAAGATCCAGATTAACATGACGCCTCTTACCACGATCGTCCTCGGACCAATTTATCTTTGAAAGGATAGGGTCAACTTGTGGTTCATAGGCTAAGAGTTGGTCAAGTAGATCTGGAGCAGTTCTGGCAGTAAAGAGGAGTTTTTTTAAAGGTTTTGACACGAACCCATTTCTCTGGGCATCATCAAGAAACACACAAAGAAAATCATAAAATACATCAATGTTAAACAGCCCAATTGGTTTTTGGTGTATGTTCAGGTTCGCCCAAGATAACACTATAAAAATTCCTCTAATGTGCCTAAGCCACCTGGCAAAGCAATAAAAGCATCAGCATGGATAATCATTTCTACCAGTCGTTCAGACATACCTGGTACGATCAGTTCCTCTCCGTTTGATGATGCAATAAGATTTGCTTCTGCCAAGGGTTTTAGGATGATTCCTAAAACATGACTACCTCATTCCTGTACGGCCATTGAAATGATCCCCATTAGTCCAAGATTGCCTCCGCCATATACTAAGTGCATATTCCTTGCAGCTAAGACTCGACCCAATTCATGTGCTGCTTCTACGTATTGTGGTTTAGTACCAATACTACTACCGCAAAACACACAAATGTTTTCAACTCGTCTTCTTAAAGTGGCTTCCATGTTTTACTCTGGATGTCTTCAAAAGTGCAATGATGAGTTGAATTTATAATACTTGAAAATGGTGAGTAAAATAATAGCACTAGTATCTTCCAATGGACGATTAGTAGCAAAATCGTAAAATAAATCATGATATTAAAAAATGTCTGGATCCTGTAGTAGATTACAACAAAACAAATCACATTTATTAGGAAAAGACAAAGAGATATAATATGTATAAGAATTTACAGCTTGATTAACGTCTATACGTCAGGGACAAGCTTCCCATCCAATTTTCTTATAAATTGGCAAACATGGTCATTTTGAGTCAGATTCCCAAGACTTAATTGTTGTCTTTCTTTTTGGAATTGTGTGTGTAACTTGTGAATGGCTATATGAACATATCCACTGGGATGCGTCTCAAGAGTCGAAGATATATCATCTACAGACTCCTTACTCAAGCCATCCCTAATGAATTTAATTTTATCTTCACGATTATCAGACATCATTCCTAAATAACGACAACGAGTATTGCAATTCCAGCATGCACATTTGTAACAAACACCCATTTGCTTAGCTCTACATTTCTTTGCATAGGTACTTCTTCCAAAACCAGACATATGTGAACTAAAAGAGTCAGAAGACTCACCTGCCAATCTGACCCGTGCTTCAATTACCCAAAGAATATCATTAGGAACACCATGGATTGTTAGTAACCTCATCCGTTCCAAGCGAGCTTTGTAAACTTTCGTCAGAGATTTTTGAGGGAGAGAGGTAATTGCTTGTTAAGATTTGTGAGAGCTTCCTCCATCGTGAAATGACTTTATCTGCAAAAACTAAACACACAAAAATAAAACATACCAGATCACAATATATACACAAATTGCATGGGTTGCCTCACTGCGAGCGCTAAGTTTTAAGTCGTCAGCTAGACGTGACTGCCTGAACGTTATGCTGGATCTGAAAGTGTGACAATTTCTTTTTTTCGCTCCAACGGTTCTCCCCAGTAGTGCTTGACACACTGACTGTTAACCTTGAATGTGTTGTTGGTGTTGGATCCAGTAACTGAACAGCTCCATATGGTAAAACCTGAGTGATCACAAATGGACCTGACCACATTGATTTCAACTTTCCAAGGAAAAGTTTCAACCTAGAGTTATACAACAACATCTGGTGCATTGGTTTAAACTGTCTGTGCACTATTTTTAGGTCATGCCATTTCTTGGTCTTTTCCATGTACAATTTGGCATTCTCATAAGATTGTAGGTGAAATTCCTCCAATTCATTGAGTTGGTGAAGTCTTTTCTTTCCTGCAGCTTGTGGATCAAGATTCAACTTCTTCAGTGCCTAGTTGGCCTTATGTTCAAGCTCAACTGGCAGATGGCATGCTTTACCAAACACCAATCGATATGGGGACATACCAATGGGTGTCTTATAAGCTGTACGGTAGGCCCATAATGCATCATCTAGTTTTATTGACCAGTCCCTCCTTGTTGATCCAACAGTTCTCTCCAAGATTCTTTTGATTTCTCTGTTTGAAACTTCAACTTGCCCATTTGACTGTGGATGGTAGGCTGTTGCAACCTTGTGAGTAACTCCGTATTTGGATAGGAGTGCATCAAAATATCTGTTGCAGAAATGTGTGCCACCATCACTGATAATTGCCCGAGGTGTTCCGAAGCGAGTGAAAATATTCTTTTTCAATAATTTAATCACCATTTTTGAATCATTGGATGGTAGTGCAATTGCTTCAACCCATTTTGAGACGTAGTCTACAGCAACCAAGATGTACAGGTTTCCGAATGATGGAACAAAGGGTCCCATGAAATCAATTCCCCACACATCGAATATCTATACTTCCAGAATATTTTGCAATGGTCCTTCATTTCTCCTCGAAATATTCCTCATTCTCTGACACATGTCACATTGAAGAACAAACAAGTGAGCATCTTTAAAAAGAGTGGGCCAGAACAAACCTGATTGAAGGACGTTAGCTACAGTTTTATTCCCACTGAAGTGTCCGCCATATGGTGATGAATGACAGTGCTGCAAAACACTGTTGACCTCTTCCTGTGGAACACATCGTCTCAGTAATTGATCAGCACATCATTTGAACATGTACGACTCATCCCAGACATAATGTTTGACTTCTTTGAAGAATTTCTTCCGTTGCTGAGTTGTCCATTCCAACGGCCATTTTCCTGACACTATGTAATTGACATAGTCAGTATACCAAGGGACTTCCTACTGTTTTATGGCAAACCGTTGTTCATCTGGAAAAGTTTCTTTGATTGATAGTTCTTTGCCAGCTGTTTCTCCATTCTCGAGCCTCGATAGATGATCTGCCACTTGGTTTTCTGTTCATTTCTTGTCTCTGATCTCCATATCGAATTCTTACAGAAGAAGTATCCAACAGATCAATCTGGGTTTGGCATCTTTCTTCGCGATTAGGTATTTGATTGCTGAATGATCTGTGTAGACCACCTCTTTGGGACCCAACAGATAAGAGCATAATTTGTCAAAAGTGAACACAACTACAAGAAACTCATTTTCAGTGGTTGTGTAGTTGAGTTGAGCTTCATTCAAAGTTCTGCTGGAGTAGTAAATGGTGTGGAATATCTTTGCTTTGCGTTGTCCCAAAACTGCACCTACAGCAAAATCACTAGCATCACACATTACCTCAAATGGAAGGGTACAATCTGGTGCTACTATGATGGGGGCAGAAACAAGCTTTTGTTTTAAGATCTCAAAAGCTTCCTGGCATTCTTTGGTGAAGTTGAAAGAAACATCCTTTTCCAGAAGATTGCAAAGAGGTTTTGCAATTTTGGAAAAGTCTTTGATAAATATCCTGTAAAAACGTGCATGTCCAAGAAAACTCTGAATTCATTTGACTGATGTTGGTGGAGGTAGTTTTTCAAGTGTCTCTATCTTTGCTTTATCTACCTCGATTCCCTTTTGTGAGATCCGGTGTCCAAGAACTATGCCTTCATGCACCATAAAGTGGCATTTCTCCCAGTTGAGTATCAGATTTGTATCTTCACACCTTTGTAACACTTGTTCCAGATTTTGCAAACAATGGTCAAAAGAATCTCCAAACACAGAAAAGTCATCCATGAAAACCTCCATACTCTGCTCCAGCATGTCTGAGAAGATGGCCATCATGCAACGCTGAAATGTAGCAGGAGCATTACATAATCCAAATGGAATCCTGCGAAAAGCAAAAGTACCATATGGACATGTAAATGTGGTTTTCTCCTGATCTTCTGGGGCGATGGCAATCTGATTGTACCCTTAATATCCATCTAGAAAGCAATAGAACTCATGTCCCGCCAATTTGTCCAGCATCTGATCAATGAATGGCAGCGGAAAATGATCCTTCCTCGTGGCTTTTTTCAGCTTCCTGTAGTCCATACATACTCTCCATCCAGTCACCGTTCTTGTTGGGATTAGCTCATTCTTTTCATTGGTAACCACAGTAATTCCTCCTTTCTCTGGCATACACTGCATAGGACTTACCCAACTGCTGTCTGAGATGGGGTAAACGATGCCAGCATCCAACCATTTGATGATTTCTTTCTTCACGACTTCCTTCATGATTGGATTGAGTCTCCGTTGATGTTCCACTGTGGGTTTGTACTCATCGTTCATCAAGATCTTGTGCATGCAAAATGATGGACTAATGCCTCGAATATCTGCTATAGTCCAACCGATGGCTTTCTTGTGCTCTCGTAACACTCTCAACAACTTTTCTTCCTGCTCCATTGTTAGCGAAGATGAAATAATAACAGGTAATTCAGAAGATTTTCCAAAAAATGCATACCTGAGATGACTCGGAAGTAACTTCAGCTCCAATTGTGGTGGTTCTTCAATCGAAGGCTTGATCCGGACTTTCTTCGGTAGTTCCAAACTTTCAATTGGTTGTGTCACTTTGAAACGAAATGGCTTGTCAAGATAGTTAATACATTCCAGAATTTCAGCATCTAACTCAGTGTCAGTCATGTTGGTGATGCAAGCTTCAAGTTTTTCCGTGGGAACTGTATCAGTATCATGAATGATACTATCAACAACATCAATTCTGAAACATTCTTCCTCTTTTTCTTCACTCGGGAATTTCATGGCTTTGAAAACATTGAAGGTAACTTCTTGGTCCTGAACTTTCATGGTCAGTTCTCCTTTTTGTACATCAATCACAGTTCGACCTGTTGCTAAGAATGGTCTCCCAATGATGATTGGCACATCTTTGTCTTCATCCATGTCAAGGATAATGAAGTCTGCTGGGAGAATGAGTTTATCAACTTTGACTAGCACATCTTCAACGACTCCTCTCTGAAATGCAAGCATTCGATCAGCAAGTTGCAGGGAGACGGAGGTAGGCATTTCTTCTCCAATTTGCAGTTTCCTGTAAATAGAAAAAGGCATTAAATTAACACTTGCACCTAAATCACATAAAGCCTTACCGAAGTTATGTTCTCCTATGATGCAAGGAATGGTGAAACTTCCAGGATCCTTCAACTTTGGGGGAAGTTTTCTCTGAATGATGGCGCTGCATTCTTCTGATAATGCTGCTGTCTCATAATCTCCCAATCTCCGTTTTCGTGAAAGAATATCTTTCATGAATATAGTATAGCTGGGCATTTGTTCCAAAACTTCTGCAAATGGGATGTTGATGTGCAGCTTTTTGAAAACCTCCAAGAATCGAGCAAACTACTTGTCTAGTTTGCTTTTCTGAAGACGTTGAGGAAAAGGTGGAGGTGGAGTGATCTGTTCTTTTTCCTTTGCTTCTTTTTCCTCCATCTGTTTCTCTGCTTCTTTTAGAACATCTTCAATGGTTGCCTTGATTCCAACATCTTTGTTGATTTCAGTACCACTTTTCAAGGTGATGGCTTGACATTGCTCATTCCCTCGGTTCCTTGGATTTGGTTCTGTATTGCTGGGAAGATTTCCTGGTGGTCTGTAACTCTGAGCATTGGCCAGTTGTCCAATTTGATTCTCCAGTGCTTTGATGGAAGCAGATTGGCTTTGAAACATAGCATCATATACTGCTTGTTGTTTTTTGAACATCTCTGCAAGCCAATCTTTCATTTCTGGGTCTTTTTCAAACTCCTGGTTTTTGTTCTGTTGCTGGAATCCAGGTGTTGGATAGTTCTTTTGCCCTGAATTGTTGCTTCATGAGAAATTTGGATGATTGCTCCACCCTTGATTGTAGGTGTTGGAATATGGATTGTTCCCCTGTCTGTTGAAATTGTTGACATAATTCACCGTTTCTTCAAGTTGATTTTGTTCTTATTCTTCTCCATATGGTGAATTTGTGGTTCCAATGTTGCTTTGCATGCCGAGAGTCTCCATGAATTTCCATATTTGATCCAGTTTGGCACTGACTGCTGTATTGGCTCCAACTTCATAAATTCCAGCAATTCGTTGAATCATGATCCTTTGTGTTGGCCACAATGAATTATTGTTTGCCATTTCTTCGATTAGGTCCCAGGTGTTGGACAATTATAACCCATAGGGTCACTATTTGTACAGATCATGGTGTTGTTGTACAAATTAACTATGTGACAAAGGAGATTGCACTCTTATCATTTGTGATTAGATCACCTACATATATATAAATGATGAGAGGTCCTTGTGATTTGTTCCTGGACGGAGAATGATATGAGACAGTATCAATCCACAAAGGATAAATCATTAAATATCCCTAGTCAGAGTATTATCGAGATTGGACATCGATAAATACGTAAAAGACTAGTATTATACTTGTGCGCGTTGTGAGGGCACAACGAGATAGTTCTCATATATTTGGGTATAGGATACTCATGCAACTGTAATAGGGGGTTGTGTTTTACCGATGGTACGGGAAACAGCTTCCCTCTGGATAAGACCCCCTAGGAATTCCATTGGTAGTATGACTATCTGTCTATTGATGTCCGAAATCAGGGCAGATGTATTTGGTCTTAACCTGAGACTTGCACCACTAATACATACGACAATCAATATAATTGGTTGATTTCGTCCAAGGCTTTAACCGGTTTCTGTGTACGCCGATTCTAGGTATATCGAGAATCGTCGTGTGTTGGGTGTGATGTCAAGACGGAAGTGTCACTCTAGTCATATGGAGATGATGGTCACGTAGGATATGAGACTGGTTCTCTTAAATGATGCGCAACTATCGGAATATTATGACTAGGTCATGTATATCCGATTATAGAGACTAGTCGCCAGACATCCAATATGTGCTTCGTACGGGGCAGACACAATTCCAGCCCCAGGCCTAGCACGTGATCATTCGATACTAGACAAAAATACGCAATACTACGGTATACTACGCTTGATATAGATCCTTATTCATGTAAGGATGTTTCCGTAGAATTGTGGAGGCATGGCGTTTTGCTAGAGGCAAGGAAGACATACATGGATAATGCTTGCTAATGCTGCATGTTTCATGTATGAAATATGGCAGCTTTACGGGAAAATCGCTTTCCTGAAAGGGAAACCTTTTGGAGGATGTTTACAACATCTTGTCGGTTTTGTCGTACCAAAACTAGCAAACAAGGTTTGCGGGTTATTCGATCCATGTTTGGATTGAAGCAAGCATTAGGTTCTTGGAATTTTAGTTTTGATGTAATCATAATAGTTTATGATTTAATTCAAAACGAAATGATTCTTGTGTATATAAGAGGGTTAGTGGGAGCGCACTGACAATGGTTGTCCTATAAATAATAATGATAATATGTCATTTCTTGGAAATGATATTCCCATAAAAACTATAGGTGAAAGCTTGGCTTTCGAGAAAACTCTCCGAGAAATCGTACATTGAAAAATGTACCCGACCTAGTGTCTCATACGCTTTGAGCATATGGATTCACAAATAGGCCAATCCAAATGATAGTCACTGGATTGATGTTAAGAACATCTGTTAGTATCTTAGATAACTAAGGATGATATCTTAGTCTATTGAGAAGGAGAACTTGAAGTGACTGGGATCACTATAGCAAGTTTCCTAAACCGATAAAATGACTATAAGTCGCAAACGGTACTATACAGTTTGAATAACGGTACAGTGAGCTGGAAATCTTCCAAGCAAGATACTGTTACCGAATAAACAACAAATATGGGTTATTGCTGCAGCTGAGGCGGCAATAGAAGCCTTCTGGGTCGATAATAAATCTAATTAGATTAGATATAATTATGTTAGCAGCTAATCTAGGCTTGAGCACAGGCTAAAGAATTAATGGTCTCATCAACGATCCAGATACATACTTCGATATTCATCTGATTCGTTCGGATCATACATCGTGGCGATGTAATGATCGAATAAATCGCATCAGACGATAATAATGTAAATCCGCTGACGAAAACCTTTTCTCAGTAATTTGAGCCAGCCGTACATAGTTCGGGTGTCAATCACTCGAGTGACTGGTTATAGGCCAAGTGGGAGATTGTTGGACAATTATGACCCACAGTGTCACTATTTGTTGTTGGATAATATGACCCATAGCGTCACTATTTGCACAGATCATTGTGTTGCTGTAGCAAATTAACTATGTAACAAGGAAATTACACTCTTGTCATTTGTGATTAGATCACCATAGATATATAAATGAAGAGAGGTCCCTATGATTAGTTCCTGGATTGAGATGATATGAGACAGTATCAGTCCACGAAGGATTAATCATTAAATATCCCTAGCCGTAGTATTATCGAGACTGGACATCGATAATGCGGAATAGGCTAGTATTGCACTTGTGCGCGTTGTGAGGGCACAACGGCATAGTTCTCATATATATAAGTATTGGATACTTGTGCAAGTGCGATAGGAGGTCGTGTTTCACCGATGGTACGGGAAACAGCTTCGCTCTGGATAGACCCTTCGGAATCCCATTGGTATTATGACTAGGTGTCTATGGGAGGCCGAAATCAAGGTAGGTGTGTATAGTCTTAACCTGAGACTTACATCGCTAATACTTACGACAATCGGTAAACTTTGGTTTTGGTGGTGGGGGATCTTAACTGGTTCTGTGTTCACCTCTTCTGGGTTTATCAGAGAGTCGTAGTGTATTGGATGTGATGTCAAGACGGAAGTGTCACTCCAGTCATAATGGAGATGATGTCACGCAGGATACGGTATTAGTGCTCTTAAGTGATGCGCATCCAATCGTGATATTATGACCAGGTCATGAATATCCGATTATAGAGACTAGTTACCAGACATCCGATATGTGTTTCGGACGGGGCAGACACTTATCCAGCCCCAGCCCTAACACGTGACTATCCGATACTGGGCCGATATGCACAATACAATTGTATACTACGCTTGATACAGATCTTAATATTCTTAAATGGATATGTCCGGAGAATTGGGAAGACTTGGTGCTTTGCTAGGAGTCGACCTTGTCTCGTAAATCGGTAGAACGTAGTACTTGGTACGTACGTGATTCGGATACTCCGACGACCGTATTTACTGCCAGATTATCCGGGGATCTCATGGGTCGCTTCCCGATAATCCATCGATGACGCACAACTCGCACTCTTGAATAATCTGGGATTATACAGAAGAGAGAGAAAATTAATCTAGGATTAATAACAGAGATATTTTATCCGGGATAAAATGTCGTCTAAAGAGAGAGAACGATTAATTCGGAATTAATCAATGTATTAATATATTCGATATATTAGACGAAATTAGATTTCGACGCGGAATTAAAATTAGATTTTAATTCGGGCAAACGAGTTAATTTAGAATTAATTCGTTAGCGACGTAAATAATAATTTCGCTAGCCGCAATTATTCGATTGAATTAACGTCGCGACGTAAGCTCGGTATTTCGGAAATATCGAACCCGAACGCGTGAGTGCACGTGGGCCCACTTTCATTTGGAAACGTGTGGGGCCCACATGACACATGTCATTCTAATGCATTGCATGTAGATAGTGTACAATGCACTCAATGTTATTGCATGTAGATAGTGTACAATGCACTCAATGTTATTGCATGGAAATTGAGTGTTTGACACTCTAAGCCATTGCATGTTTTGTGTCATAATTTTATTATTAATTTAATAAATATTATGGCATAAATATAAATTGATTTTTTGGTAAATCATTTTTAACTTAACACAAAACTTCTTCTCTCTCATTTCTCTCTTCTCTCACGCCCAAAGCTTGAAATGGGGACTGGTTTTGAACCAGAAATGGCGTGAACAAAGGGAAGCCAAGAGTGGTTTCTCATGGTGAGAAATCAAGTGCTAGCACACTTACAAGTCTTGCGAAGGTGGTAGGGAGGTTCGACCATGAGCCGGGATCCATCCGACGAAGCTAGGAGCTCCATTTCTTCACTCAATTTTCTGTTTTGCAGGGCAGTGGACTGCATGCAGTGGGCGTGAAAGGCAGTACGTTTTTGGCCTTCATTCGTCTCCAAATCGACTCAACCGATCAATGTGAGTATTCCGCTACCTCCGTTGATGTGTTCACACATAATTTCATGTCTTGATTTGATCTTGGGACCTTAGAATAAACCAACAATGGTATCAGAGCTAATGTTGCAAGCATGAAATTTGTAGGGCTTAAAATTTGGGTAAATGTTTGTTGAGCATGATTTGAATAAATTGATTGTTTGAGTAAGCTTATAACATGTTTAAATTCATTTTGGTTGGACTAATTTGATGAAAAATGATTTGGAATTATTTTCCCCAAATATTATGCCATGGCCGAATGTGTGATGAATTTTGGGATCTTGGATTTTTCATTATTAATTCATTGGATGAGTTGTAATGGAGTAGGATGATGTTAATTTAAGATTGAATTGGATTTAATTTTAAATTGAACAAAAACCCTAAATTCTATATGTTGGCCGAATGGTGCCTTTGCCCTAATGTCTTGGTGTTTTTGATTTTGTGACATTGGATGTGTATAAAATCAAATCGGATGGTGATTTGATGTCGATTGTAGGTTCGATTGGATCGAAACCGAATCGGGCACAAAATCCCTCCTTGGCCGAGAGCATAGAAGCATGTATATGGGTTTGATTTTTCATTATGTGTGTTTGACATGTGATAATGAATTGAAAATGATTAATAGACTAATTTGGTGTTTTAAAATATTGATTAGTCGATTAATCATGTAATGCACTTTAGGTAATTAAATTGCGTAATTGGATTAGTGTATTTAATTATTTAGGCTTAAATTGGATTTGGGCTTGAATTGTGTATTGGGGCTATTGGGCTTGATTTATCAAGTTTGGTTTAGGCCAAGTGGATTGGATCCAATTGGGCCCAAAACCTTAACCATAAAGCCCAATTGCGACTTATGAACCTTTATTGTTTAATTGGGCCTAATGGGCCGAAATTGATTTCTAAGGCATTTTGGGTGATTCCACTATGGGCTTTGGTTGCCGAAGCCCATGCCTAAGAAATTAATTGAAGCCCATTAGACTTAAAATAAATTGACGTTGGACGTTAATCGGACTTTGAGTCCCGACGCGATTGAATTTGGAATTTAAATCGTAAAAGGTTTATTAATATAAAGTGTAATATTTAATTTGGAATTGAATAGTGAATTAGTATTAAATACATGTTAAATTAGATTTAATGATGTAGTTTAATTTAATTCATGAATTCGTACTTTGAGTACTATTCGCAAAAGAGTTTGACTCGATCAAAATCAAATCGTTGTTTGAACATTGGATGATCACTTAATTATCAGTTTATTAATTTGATTAGATTGATTGATAGCATGCTTATGTGTGTGAATACATGGTTTGTGTTGAATGAATATGTATATCGGATGGATACTAGTCGGGTGGGCAATTTTAGAAATTGTTGTAATAAATTCGATTTATTAAATTGGACCTGCGTGTCCAGCCTTATCACCTTCTTTCTCTTTGTATTCTCTTCTCACCTATTCCCCTCTATGTATATGAGGTTTCTTTAGAAGTGTAGTGTAATGGGTAGAAGTAGTACAAGTGCTAGCTTGAGTGAGAAAGGAGAGATTTGATCTAGGATCAATGTGTTAAGTATCCATCCGCATATCATTATTATTTTATTTCATACTCGCTTTATTATGTATTTAGAATGCATGTTTAAGGGTGTATGATGATGAGACCTTAACAAAGATAATTAAATTGGTAGCCAATTTGCACGCGAAAATCCCTCAATCTATATTAAGCAAATATCCTTCCATTGAATGATTCTTGTTCAAGATCCGAAGTTGGCATTGGTTTGTTTTTGACCAAAGTCAAGACCTTTGTCAATCAAGGATGTACTTGAATCATGAGAGTTTTGTTGCATATCGGTGTCTTGTCCAAATCGTGATTTTTATTGCCAAAGTCAGATCACTTTTTGTCCAATGACATTGATTATGAACTTTCCTCGTCAATGGGTCCCGCTTAACTGGAATCATTAGGTTTGTGTTTGGCCAAAGCCAAGGCCTAAATGATTCAGAGGATAGGGTTAGGAAAATGTAATGGATACATTGACATTATACATATGTTTCGGACTTGGATGTCCACCTAACCGGATCTAGGAATTGGATGAGATCCAATTGATCTGTGAGATCTACCTAGTTAAATAGCATACAGTTTTTTATTGGCCAAAGTCAGGGTTGTGTGTTATTTAATAGGATCCTAGCCCACTAGGAAACGCGGTTTCCCGAGTACTCCACAGAGGGTTAGAGGCTCGACGAAAAATAGTGGGAGG
Source organism: Zanthoxylum bungeanum (assembly GCA_019454045.1). NCBI lineage: Eukaryota > Viridiplantae > Streptophyta > Magnoliopsida > Sapindales > Rutaceae > Zanthoxylum > Zanthoxylum bungeanum. The sequence goes on from SKCR01038616.1 coordinate 27,585, forward strand.
CAAGTATTGAATTTGCACATTCGTTCGAATACTCACTAACCACGCTCATTTTTATTTTACTCGTCATATTAATCAAAAGTATTAGTCGGACTAATATTTTATGTGTTTTTAAATATATATATAGTTGGACTATATACAAACTCATTCAATATATAGTTGATTTGTAATTGGATTATAGTAATCAATATAATTGAATTAACTGATAGTTGATTTTATAATGGGATTATAGTAATCAATATTAAAATATATATAGTTGGACTATATACAAACTTATTCAAATTATAGTTGATTTTATAATTGGATTATAGTAATCAATATAATTGAATTAAAATGATAGTTGATTTTATTTGGATTATGTAATCAATATTAAAATTATAGTTGATTAAATAAATGGATTATTGTAATCATTATATAAATAGTGCCTATTAAAATTGATTAATAGTTGGACTATTGAAATCAAAAAGGAATTGAAAAGTTGAATATTTAAAATATATAATCCTGGATTAATGTTTTAAATGATTTAATTTTCAATTGGGAATTAATAATAGGTTAATTTATTTAAATAACTTATTATGACTAAGCCCATTATTAAGCAAATAGTAGAGCATAAAGTCTTTGGAAGATTTATGTGATGATGACTTTAGTGCTTAATTAATATACTTATAATAAATCTAACTTTAGATTTAAAAGTATTAAATTGCAATAATAATTCTTGGAGAATTAATTGACTATTCTAGTGGAGAAAAGTCAAAGTTTGCAATTGGGCATGTAGCACAAGGTGCACATCGTTTCGATATTCCGAAACCCAAGGCTTGGCCAAAGGTTTGTGAAATATTGAAAAAGGATAATTAACATATCTCAAAGTGACTACCATTTGGATATGGAAGACACGAAGGAATTAAAGAAAGGGCGAGGCTCTAACTTTAAAAATATTTGTCAAAGTTATGTTCACTACTAGTATTGAAATTGATTTTTAAATACTTAGTGTGGTACATAATATACATATGTATTGACGTTCAGAATCCGCTCTGAGCTCGATACTGGCTTCAAGCCGAGATTTCTCTGCGAATTGGAAACGGGACGAAAGTCGCTGTTTCGACCGTAGATACCTAAGTTTAGGAACTGCCCTTTGGGTATGTACTTAAATTAGGAAATGTTATTATGTAACTAGTTTAACTAGAGACATTATCTCTATATCAGTGTTTAATCCATCACGGATAAAACCTTTATATTCTAGAACACTAAAGTGTTTCAATATATAAAGATGATACTGAGATAATACATTGGATGTAAATAACAAATTTATATTTTGAATATAATAAAATCTCAAACATATAAATGACAAATAAATAGCTCAAATTGATTTGATCAATAGAGACTTATTGTGGCATTGTTGTCTGGGACACAATTAAAGAAACTCTCGTATATCCACACTTTTTAAGAGTGGGTACTAGGACTGATTTGACTATTCAAATAAGGTCTACGAATCTAGTTTATTAGGTTAAATACCTAAAATACTATTTACTTGGTAATAGTAAAAGGGCCACCGATATGTTAGCCCTGTTCATGGTGAAGTAAGTGGGCCCATATCTAGCTAGGCTAGATGTGAACATGAATATTTCGTGACCTTAACGGATGCAGCATCACGTTGTGGTTATGTGTTTCTTTTGAAGAACACAAATCGGAAACTTTTAGGGTTTCGACACGAAATAGACAAACAGATCGGCTATAGTATTATTCCGCCACGGCAATACCGTAATGGAAAATACTAAGCAGTAAGTTTCATACGTACATGAAAGAGTATGGTATTCTTTCAGATGAGGACTCCTCTCGAGACACGTCAGTTAGACGGTGTGTCTGAACTAAAACCAAATTTTGTTGGACATGATAGGTTTATCACGAGTCGCTCTGAGCTACTATTACCTTCTACAGGATCTGTATTAACAGTGCAAAACTTATTTAGAATAAGGTTCCATATAAATCTGTTTGACATATCATATAAGGATATGAACAGGGAAGAAACGAGGTTTCTCATTCCTGATAATTTGGGTATGCCAGGCATAGCGTTTGGATGATACCAAACTAAGGACCCAAATGGATAAGTGCCAATATAGGTTATCCTAAGGGAAACCTTAAATATAGTAATCTTTAAATCCCACATGAGAACAATGTAATTGTTGCTCACCATGCGGTTTTCCTGAGAGAAATACCGATATGCAGTGGTCAGTGGGAGGATAATGATACTCGATGAAAAATCGGAGTGATACTGTTCTAGGCACGAAGTCCGTAATGGAACACAAATAGTTCATCTATGATGAAACTATACCATTAATCTTCAAATACACAAGAAACTAGTAGATCGGATGGAGTCAGAAAACAACCTAGGGTATGGGTTTCTGATCTAACCTCATAAGATGTCAATCTTATGGTGGTGTACCATCCGACTACGTTATGAGGAAGTGATACAAGGTATCGACTCCCTGTTATGGCAAAGTGCCATGAGTCCGAAATGGATTCCATGTATAACAACTATGTTTGGATACTAGTTGTTGTACCACAGGCGTTGTGCCTATGGTACATTAAACGTCTTCAAGGAAGACATACATGGAAGGCAACATACCAACGTGCAAAGCTAAGCTTTTGACGGAAAGGTATCGTTATCAACATTATGTTAATAACGGTTCAACCTTTTTACCTGTTGCCATGGTAAATCCATTTTGAAGATGCTTATTGATAACTGTGTATTTCATTTATGAAATATGTCAGTTATAAATCAAAATCGCTTTCCTGAAAAGGAAACCTTGGAGGATATTTACAACATCCTGACGATTTTGTATAACCGACAAACAAGGTTTGCGGGTTATTCGATCCATGTTTGGATTGATGCAAGCATAAGGTTCTTGGAACTGTCGTTTTGAAATAATCATAATGGTTTATGATTTGACTCAAAACGAAATAATTCTTGTGTATATAAGGAGGTTAGTGGGAGAGCGCACTAAGAGTGATATTCCCATATAGCTATTGTTGAAAGCTTGGCTTTCAATAGAAATTCTCCGTAGAATTCTGGGAGATAACACCCTTTATTAGAGGAATAAAGATCTACTGGGATAGATTTGGAGTTGTTAACACTCTCTGGGAAATTGTACATTTAAAATGTACTTGTATTGGTGTCTCATACGCTTCAAGCATATGGAGTCACAATCAGGTCAATCCAAGTGACAGTCACTGGATTGAAGATTAAGAACATCTGTTAGTATCTCAGAGAACTAAAGATGCTATCTTTTACTATGGAGAAGGAGAACTTGAAGTGACTGGGATCACTTCTGCAAGTTTCCAAACAGTTAAATACTGCGGTACTATAAAGTTTGTAGAACGGGACAGTGAGCTGGAAATCTTCCAAGCAAGATAATTGTTGCCGAATAAACAACAAATGCGGATTATTGCTGCAACTGAGGCAGCAATAGAAGCCATTTGGATCAAATATAAATCTAATTAGATTAGATATAGTTCTGTTAGCAGCTGAGCTAGGCGTCAGCACAGCTGCACAGGCTAAGGAATTAAAGGTCTCATCGACGATCCAGATATATACTTCTATATCATCTGATTCGTTCGGATCATACATCGTGGCGATGTGATGATCGTATAAATCACGTCAAACGATAATCAAACAAATCCGCTGACGAAAACCTTTCTTCAGCAATTTGAGCGAACCTTACATAGTTCGGGTGTTAGACACTCGAGTGACTGGCTATGTGCCAAGTGGGAGATTGTTGGATAATATGACCCATAGCGTCACTATTTGCACAGATCATTGTGTTGCTGTAGCAAATTAACTATGTAACAAGGAAATTGCACTCTCGTCATTTGTGATTAGATCACCATAGATATAAATGAAGAGAGGTCCCTATGATTAGTTCCTGGATTGAGATGATATGAGACAGTATCAGTCCACGAAGGATTAATCATTAAATATCCCTAGCCGTAGTATTATCGAGACTGGACATCGATAATGCGGAATAGGCTAGTATTGCACTTGTGCGCGTTGTGAGGGCATAACGGCATAGTTCTCATATTATAAGTATTGGATACTTGTGCAAGTGCGATAGGAGGTCGTGTTTCACCGATGGTGCGGGGAAACAGCTTCGCTATGGATAGACCCTTCGGAATCCCATTGGTATTATGATTAGGTGTCTATGGGAGGCCGAAATCAAGGTAGGTGTGTATAGTCTTAACCTGAGACTTACATCGCTAATACTTACGACAATCGGTAAACTTTGGTTTTGGTGGTGAGGGATCTTAACTGGTTCTGTGTTCACCTCTTCTGGGTTTATCAGAGAGTCGTAGTGTATTGGATGTGATGTCAAGACGGAAGTGTCAATCCAGTCATAATGGAGATGATGTCACGCAGGATATGGTATTAGTGCTCTTAAGTGATGCGCATCCAATCGTGATATTATGACCAGGTCATGAATATCCGATTATAGAGACTAGTTACCAGACATCCGATATGTGTTTTCGGACGGGGCAGACACTTATCCAGCCCCAGCCCTAACACGTGACTATCCGATACTGGGCCGATATGCACAATACAATTGTATACTACGCTTGATACAGATCTTAATATTCTTAAATGGATATGTCCGGAGAATTGGGAAGACTTGGTGCTTTGCTAGGAGTCGACCTTGTCTCGTAAATCGGTAGAACGTAGTACTTGGTACGTACGTGATTCGGATACTCCGACGACCGTATTTACTGCCAGATTATCCGGGGATCTCATGGGTCGCTTCCCGATAATCCACCGATGACGCACAACTCGCACTCTTGAATAATCTGGGATTATACATAAGAGAGAGAAAATTAATCTAGGATTAATAACGGAGATATTTTATCCGGGATAAAATGTCGTCTAAAGAGAGAGAACGATTAATTCAGAATTAATCGATGTATTAATATATTCGATATATTAGACGAAATTAGATTTCGACGCGGAATGTTAATTTAAATTAATTCGTTAGCGACGTAAATAATAATTTCGCTAGCCGCAATTATTCGATTGAATTAACGTCGCGACGTAAGCTCGGTATTTCGGAAATATCGAACCCGAACGCCTGAGTGCACGTGGGCCCACTTTCATTTGGAAACGTGTGGGGCCCACATGACACATGTCATTCTAATGCATTGCATGTAGATAGTGTACAATGCACTCAATGTTATTGCATGTAGATAGTGTACAATGCACTCAATGTTATTGCATGGAAATTGAGTGTTTGACACTCTAAGCCATTGCATGTTTTGTGTCATAATTTTATTATTATTTAATAAATATTATGGCATAAATATAAATTGATTTTTGGTAAATCATTTTTAACTTAACACAAAACTTCTTCTCTCTCATTTCTCTCTTCTCTCACGCCCAAAGCTTGAAATGGGGACTGGTTTTGAACCAGAAATGGCGTGAACAAAGGAAGCCAAGAGTGGTTTCTCATGGTGAGAAATCAAGTGCTAGCACACTTACAAGTCTTGCGAAGGTGGTAGGGAGGTTCGACCATGAGCCGGGATCCATCGACGAAGCTAGGAGCTCCATTTCTTCACTCAATTTTCGTTTTGCAGGGCAGTGGACTGCATGCAGTGGGCGGGAAAGGCAATACGTTTTTGGCCTTCATTCGTCTCCAAATCGACTCAACTGATCAATGTGAGTATTCCGCTACCTCCGTTGATGTGTTCACACATAATTTCATGTCTTGATTTGATCTTGGGACCTTAGAATAAACCAACATTTGTACAGATGATGGTGTTGTTGTACAAATTAACTATGTGACAAAGGAGATTGCACTCTTATCATTTGTGATTAGATCACCTAGATATATATAAATGATGTGAGGTCCTTGTGATTTGTTCCTGGACGGAGAATGATATGAGACAGTATCAGTCCACGAAGGATAAATCATTAAATATCCCTAGTCAGAGTATTATCGAGATTGGACATCGGTAAATACGTAAAAGACTAGTATTACAATTGTGCGCATTGTGAGGGCACAACAGCATAATTCTCATATATTTGGGTATATGATACTCATGCAAGTGTAATAGGAGGTTGTGTTTTACCGATGGTACGGGAAACAGGTTCGCTCTGGATAAGACCCCCTAGGAATTCCATTGGTAGTATGACTATGTGTCAATGGAAGTCCGAAATTAGTGTAGGTGTATTTGGTCTTAACCTGAGACCTGCACCGCTAATACATACGACAATCAATATACTTTGGTTGAGGTCGTCCAGGTCTTTAACCGGTTTCTGTGTACACTGATTCTGGGTATATCGAGAATCTTAGTGTGTTGGGTGTGATGTCAAGACGGATGTGTCACTCCAGTCATATGGAGATGATGGTCACGTATGATACGGGTCTGGTTCTCTTAAATGCTGCGCAACTGTCGGGATATTATGACTAGGTCATGTATATCCGATTATAGAGACTAGTCGCCAGACATTCGATATGTGCTTCGTACGGGGCAGACACAATTCCAGCCCCAGGCCTAGCACGTGATCATTCGATACTGGACAGAAATGTTAGACATTATGTCCCATAGCGTCACTGTTTGTAAATGATATTGTATTATGTACAAAATTAACTATGTGATAATGAAATTGCCTTTTGCCGTTTTGTAATTTTATTTACTTTGATATATAAATGGCGAAAGTCCATATGATTAGTACTGGATTGAGATGATATGAGACAGTATCAATCCATAAGGTTTAATCATTAATATCCCTAGCCGTAGTATTATCGAGACTGGACATCGATAATGCGGAATAGGCTAGTATTGCGCTTGTGCACGTTGTGAGGGCACAACGGTATAGTTCTCATATATTTAAGTATTGGATACTTATGCAATGCGATAGGAGGTTGTGTTTTACCGATGGTACGGAAAACAGCTTCGCTCTGGATAGACCCCGCGGAATCCCATTGGTAGTATGTCTATGTGTCTATGGGAGGCCGCATCAGGGTAGGTGTATATGGTCTTAACCTGAGACTTACATCGCTAGTACTTGCGACAATCGGTAAACTTTGGTTTTGGTGGTTGGGGACCTTAACCGGTTCTGTGTACACCTCTTCTGGGTTTATCGAGAAGCGTAGTGTACTGGATGTGATGTCACGATGGAAGTATCGCTTCAGACATATGGAGGTGATGATCACGCAGGGCACAGAACTAGTACTCTATAAAAGGTTGCAACCGTCGGGACAATATGACCAGGTCAGGATTGTCCGATTTAAAGAGACTAGTTGCTTGATGTCCGATATATGTTTCGTACGGGGCAGACACATCTCCAGCCCTAGGCCTAGCATGTGATCATCCGATACTGGATCGATGTACGCAATACTACGGTATACTACGCTTGATAAAGATCTTATATTCCTATAAGAATATTTCTGGAGAATTGGGTAGGCATGGCGCTTTGCTAGAAGCCAACCTTGTCTCGGTAAAGACGTAGTACGAGGTACGTACGTGTTCGGATTATCCGACGACCGTATTTACTGCCAAAATATCCGGAGGTCTCTTGGGTCGCTTCCCGAAGATTCACCTATGATATTTGATTCGAATTTAATTAATCTTGGATTAATTACGGAGAAACTTTATCTTGGATAAAGTGCCTTATTTAGAGAGAGAGAACGATTAATTTGGAATTAATCAGTAAGATTATTATATTCGATATAATAATTGAAATTCGATTTCGACGCGAAATTAAAATTAGATTTTAATTCGGGCATACGAGTTAATTTAGAAATAATTCGTTAGCGACGTAAATAATAATTTCGCTAGGCGCGATTATTTATTTAAATTCGATTTAATTAAACGTCGCGACGCAAGTTCGGTATTTCGGAAATATCGAACCCGAACGCGTGAGTGGACGTGGGCCCACTTTCATTTGGAAACGTGTGGGGCCCACATGACACTTGTCATTATATGCATTATTTTATTGATAAGGCTTTGCATGTTAATAGTGTACAAAACACTCTAAGGCATTGCATGGTGATAGTGTGCATTACACTCAAAGGTTTTGCATGGAGTTTGAGTGTTTGACACTCTAAGCCATTGCATGGTTTATGTCATAGATTTATTATTAATTTAATAAATTATGACATAAATATAAATTGATTTTTGGTAAAACAAATATCAATTAAGACTTTACACAAAATCTCTCTTCTCTCTCAAATTGCCGAGAACTCCATTGACAAGGGCAAGGAAGATTTGATCTTCTATTTCTCCATTTTTGCTAGCACAAGCAAGGGATCAAAAGAGGTGATAGGGAAACCATCAAAGAGCTTGGAATACAAAAGCTTGGAGCTTCAAGTCTTCTTCCTCCTCTTGCCGAATCTTCCATACTTGGAGCTTCTACCATTTGATCATCTTCTTCATCACAAGATATTGTAAGTATGATTCCGCCATACTTCATGTTTATATATATTCTTTATAGTATTTCACATGCTTAATCTTTGTTTGGGACATATTATAGAAACTAACAAGAAATACGCAATATTATTTTTATACTACGCTTGATATAGATCCTTATTCATGTAAGGATGTTTCCGGAGAATTGGGGAGGCATGGCGCTTTGCTAGAGGCTAACCTTGTCTTGTAATTCGGTATAAACGTAGTACGAGGTACTTACGTTTTCGGATAGTCCGACGACCGAATTTACTGCCAACATAGCAGGGATCTCATAGGTCGCTTCCTAAAGATTCACCGATGACGTATAACTCGCACTCTAAATTAATCTGGGATTAATTAGAAGAGAGAGAAAAATTAATCTGGGATTAATTTGGGAGATATTTTATCTGGGATAAAATATCCTTTAAGAGAGATAACGGTTAATTTGGAATTAATCGAGAAATTAATATATTTGATATATTAAACGAAATTATATTTCGACGTGGAATTTAAATTATATTTTAATTTGGGCGAACAAATTAATTTAGAATTAATTCGTTAGCGACGTGAATAATGACTTCGCTATGCGTAATCATTTAATTACGACGCAACGGAAAATTTGTTAATTTAGAATTAGCGAACCTGAGCCCGAGATGATTTGCGAGCGGATTCGCATTTCGAATTCGAGTGCGGCACGTCAAATCACTAGTCACAACAAGCGTCAAATCACTTGTCACTTTAAGTGATGTGACTTGACAAGTTGATGGATTGAAGTGATGTGAGTGGTTGGGCTTTAATTGTTTGAGTTTTGAAAGCCAAATGCACATGAAATGAAATGCAAATTCAAATGTGTTTATAAGATACACAAATTTGAATACATTACACATCTCTCTCTCTCCATTTCTTTTTCTTTCTCATGCCCATAGAGGCAAAAAGCTCACTGCATTTTCATCAAAATGCCGTCAGTTTGGGAGGCTTGGAGTGGGATTTTGTGGCTCCAATCTGAAGTGCTAGCACACTTACGAGACATGCGAAGGTGATAGGGAAGCTCACCCATGAGCCGGGAACCGTTCGACGAAGCTTGGAGCTTGACAAAGGACCAAAAATGAAGCCAAAACAGTGAGTCTGCACAGCCCACTGCCGTGACTAGTCCAAGGCAGAATTTTGAGTTTCGTTGCTTGCCGCGTCGCTCAACCGATCGATGTGAGTTTCCACAACTTCTTCGATTGTTATTCACACTTGATTCATGCTTATAATTGATCTTGGGACCTTAATAGAAACCAACACCAAGCTTGTTCTTCTCCTTTTGCCATCAATGCTCCTCTAGCAGCAGCATCAATTGTGGTTCTCATTATTCCAGAAAGTCCATAATAGAATGTTTGGTCTTGAAGCCATTTTAGATTCTCATGGTGAGGACATTTCCGGAGCAAATCTTTGTACCCTTCCCAAGCTTCGTAAAGAGTTTTTGATTCTTGTTGTACAAATGATGTGATGTCATTCCTCAGTTTTCCAGTTCTAACTAGTGGAAAGTACTTTGCAAGAAATTTGGTGGCTAAAGTATTCCAAGTTATAATGGAACCTAGTGGAAGTGAATGTAGCCAAGCTTTAACTCTGTCCTTCAAGGAGTATGGAAAAACACGCAGTCTCATTGCTTCTTCAGCTTCTCGGTTGTAATTGAAAGTGCCGCAAACTTCCAGGAAGTTGCTGATGTGGGTATTAGGATCTTCAGTTGTTTTTCCCCCAAATTGCACTGTTTGCTGAATCATTTGAATGCAAGTTTTGATGTCACCTGCATTTGCTGGTAAGGGAGGAAGTACAATACATGAAATGAGGCCATCAACCACCTGAATGGTTTTGTCTTGAATGGGAATTGGTGGTGCAACCTCTAAAGGTTCAGGTTCCATGTTAACAATTACTTTTTGGCCTTGTCGCCTTTCCCTTCTCAAACTGTTTGAAGGTTCTTTCAATTTCTGGGTCAAGCGGTCGTAGTTCAAAGCTTCTGGTTCGTCTCATTAAGAATCTGATAACCTGAAACACAATAAAACGAAAACAATAAGTAAAAAGAAAATTAGATACAAGTAACGTATCTAACCTCAAAACTAATAATGAAAGATAAATAAGTCCCCGGCAACGGCGCCAAAAACTTGACCGGCGTAAACACACACGTATAAATCAAGCGTACGTATCGTTCAAGTAGTATAAAAAGTATCGATCCCACGAGGACTTAATACCTAATCTATTAATTTTATGAGGTCAAGTGATTACTAGTATCTAACAGGTTGATTGATTGATTTGAAATGGTGACGATTCTAAATTTAAAACAAGTAAATTAAATTGTGTGAAAGTAGATTAATGAAAATTCAAATTATAAAACTATCTAGGGTTGTGAATTCTTCCAATATTATTTAAAGATGAAGTGGTTATATTATAGTTGGGTAAAATATTGATTTATTAATCTGGAATATTAATTATGTAAAATCCTCTTTCGATGATCATTTACAAATACCTGGTATAATCCAATTGAACCATATGTCTATGTTAACCAAATTACCTAGATTCATTAAGATTAAGTTCCAATTTTGACTACCCCCGCCCAACAGGTATATTCCTATCATGTAAGGAAATCTATTAAAGGGTTATCTATCCTCAAAGAAATCGTGGGCTATTGAGTCTAATGTTTTTAAACTTAAAATCCCTATGTCTAGTTTATTTTAAGTTTACATAGTCAATTTTATTAATGGCCAGATAATAAAAAGCATTAAGATTTTGACTCAATAAATAAATCTTTTAATTACCCAAATTATAATCTAACTCCTTATAAACCGGTGATATTAGATTTTATCACAACCCTAGATAACTAACTTAGTTACAACACATAGCTAAAGCTGGTAAAAACTTAAAAGACATAAAGTAAAATTGCTTTAAAGTAATTGTGGAATAATAAATTACAATAAAATGAAATGCTAAGGTAAAAGGAATTAACTTCTACTATTTACTATTTAGATATCTCCCATAATATAATATATATACTTGTGATAATTTTGCCCACCAGCCATATAGGCGGTAACCTGATTAAGTCAAATTAAATCCAACCAGCCATTAAGGCGGTAATATTTGTCAATAAACCAGCCATAAAGGCGGAACAAAAATAAACCAGCCATAAAGGCGGAACAATAAATAAACCAACCGACCAGTATGGCGGTATCCTCATTAAGTCAAGTTTAACCAGATTAAATTGAATAACCAACCAACCAGTATGGCGGTATCCTCATTAAGTCAGGTTTTAAATAGTTTATATATTATATTTTAAGGGAGATTAATCTAAATAGCAATAGTAAAAGAATTACATTTTTACCTTAGCATGGAGAAGTTACCTCCTCATGGTTGAATAGTAAAAGTAAAAAAGTTTAAGAAAGAAAATTACTATTACTATTATAGAAGAAAATTACTTTCACAAAACGTAATTAAAACTGCAATTTTAAAGAAACTAAGAAGAGAACTCTCTATTTACATCAGAGAATTCAAAGGAAGTGGTACATTAGAAACTGAAAATTCGAGCCGAATTTATAGACCCGAGTAAGTGGAGCGCGTCGGGCCACGCAAGCCTTGCGCGGCGCGACGCGCTGATGTGGCATTTCCTGATTCGTTGCTTCTAGTCTTATCTGACACGTGGCAGGGCGCCTGAAGCGATAAGGTGACACGTGGCAAGGCGGCTGGCTGATGTCGGCTCGTTGAATTTTTGACATGTGGCATGCGGCGCACGGTAGCGGATCGCTTGTGATGATGACACGTGGCACGGCTCACGTTAACAAAGTCAAACTTGTCAAACTTTGACTTGTTGACCTGGTGCATGTTAGCAGCCTCCGGCGCACGTTAGAGGTCGAGACGCCAAGGGTTTCGGTGTCGCGACGCTCCAAAATTACCAAAATACCCTTTTTGCCAATTTAAAAAATAAAAGTTTTTCTTCAAATCACCTCCAGAATGTCCTGAAGCATTATTTATCTACAAAATAACACAAAACACATCAAAATATTCACAAAACTCAAGAAACTATACAAAAAATTAGTTTAAATGAGTGGGAAATATTGATACATTTACCACTCCTCAGGCGTCAGTAGGGGGTCGGCGTAGCGACGCGCAGCTCGCATCGTGACGCACGTAATTGTCGATGTGGCAGCTTCTGGTTCGTCGGGTGAGATTCTGGATAAGGTGATAAGGTGACACGTGGCAAGGTGGTTGGGAGCTCAATGATTGTGACACGTGGTGGCTCGTGATTGGCTGATTTCAGATTCTTATCTGTCACGTGTCAATTACGGATAAGTGAATCAATAATTGAGTTGATGTGGCGCTGACGTGGCGACACGTGGTGATTGCGACTGTCGGCACCATAGAATGATGACACGTGGCACGATATAATTGGCTGATGATGACGTGGCACGTTGACTCGGTCAATTGGTGATGTGGATGATGACGTGGCTGACATGTGGAGTGACACGTGGTGATGGTGATTTTCGACACCGTAGGATGATGACATGTGGCATGGCGCACGTTAGCGGATCGGCTGTGATGGTGACATGTGGCACGGCGCACGTTAGCAAAGTCAAATTTCTCAGATTCTGACTTGTGGACCCGGCGCACGTTAGCAAGTCTTGGTGCATGTTAGGCGTCGCGACGCCAAGGTTGTGCGTCGCGATGAGCCAAAATTACCAAAATGCCATTTTTTCCAATTTTCATTGTTTTTGGTCCAAAATCACCTCCTGAATGTCCTGAAACTTTATTTATCTACAAAATAACATAAAACACATAAAAATATTCACAAAACTCAAGAAACTATACAAAATATTAGGTTAAATGTGTGGGAAATAGTGATATAATTACCACTCATCATGTTCCATATTTACTTTTTTATTATTTTTATTTATTTGTTTACTATTTATTTACTTATTTTATTTAGTTTTAGTTTAGATTTTAATTTTTAGTTTTTTTTTTTTTATTTTGTTTCTTATTTTATTTGTGTTTAAATTGCATGTCTAGACATAGAGATAGGTTTGGTAGATTTGTTAGGACTGAAGAAGAAAACTCAGACTCAGAGAGTTTTTTTGACAATCTATTTGCCACACCATCCACGTCTAGTGCACATAATATGAGGGAATATGAGAGACCACCTATGAGGACTCTTGAGGAGTACCTCCACCAAACTCACACAGCTACACCATCGTTTATCATGTTTCCCCCTATTGCACCACATATAGATTTTAAGCCTGGAATGATATAGTATCTCCTAACTTTTCATGGTTTGGAGAACGAGAACCCTTATGTGCACATTAGAGAGTTTGAACAGGTTGTAGCAACTTCCCTTGACCGGTTGGAACCACTGACACAATTAGACTTAAGTTCTTCCCATTTGCCCTAAGGATAGAGCGAAAATCTGGTTGTATTCTCTAAGACCTCAGTCAATAGGATCATGGGGCGAGATGACAGAGGCATTCTTTAATAAATACTTCCCACACCATAAGTTGAATGTCTTGAAAAGGCAAATATCTACGTTCTCCCAAAAACACAATGAAACCCTTTACCAAACATGGGATAGGTATAAGGAGATGTTAGTGAGTTGTCCTCACAATGGATATGAGAGTTGGCGCTTAGTGAGCTATTTTTATGACGGTTTAACTCTAGAGTGCGCCAATTTATGGAGACAATATGCAATGGTGAGTTCATCTGAAATGACCATGATGAGGCGTTAGAGTACTTAAATGACTTAGCTGAGAAATCTCACACTTGGACTGGACCTAATGTTATTGATAGCACTGATAGGACACACCTCACTCCTTCTAGTAGAGGCATACACCACTTTAGGGAAGAGGATAGTCTTAAGGTACAAGTTGCGTAATTAACTAGACAGTTAGGATCCTTAAAAGCTAAGGATAGCCAAACTATGCATGCATTAACCCATTTAGAACCTAAAAGGGTATGCTTTGTGTGTAAGGGAACTTACCATCTAGCCCAAGAATGTCCTGTATATGGTGAGATGAGGGGAATATATGAGGAACAATGAAATACCTTAGGGATGTACAAGAAGCCTAATACACCATATTCGGATACTTATAATCCCGGTTGGAGGAACCACCCAAATTTAAGTTGGAGACAGAAGTCTCAACAGCCTAGTCAAACATCATAGCCTATAAGTTACAGTGCCCCACAGTATCACACATCTGTCGTTCCTAGGAATTCTTTCGAGGACACTTGATTGGTGCTTACACACGCGTATAACGCAAGCGCACATATCGTTCAAGTAGTATAAAAATATCGATCCCACGAGGACTTAATATCTAATCTATTAATTTTATGAGGTCAAATGATTACTAGTATCTAACAGGTTGTTTGATTGATTTGAAATGGTGACGATTCTAAATTAAAAAACAAGTAAATAAAATTGTTCGAAATTAGGTTTTAAGAAAATTCAATATTAAAAACTATCTAGGGTTGTGATTTCTTCCAATATCATTTTAAAGATGAAGTGGTTATCTTAAAGTGGGTAATATATTGATTTATTAACCGGAACACTAAATTATGTGTAATCCTCTATCGATGGTCAGACACAAATACCCAGTTTAACCCAATTGAACCATATGTCTATGTCAACCAAATTATCTAGATTCATTAAGTTTAAGTTCCAATTATGGCTACCCCCGCCCGACAGGTATATGTTTATCCTGTAAGGAAATCTATTAAAGGGTTATCTATCCTCAAGGAAGATCGTGGACTATTGAGTCTAAGGTCTTAAACTTAAAACCTATATCTAGTTCATTTTAAGTTTCCCAGTTCAATTTTGTTAATGGCCAGTTAATGAAAAAAGTATTAAGATTAAGACTCAATAAATAAATCTTTATATTACCCAAGCTATAATCTAACCCCTTATAAACCGGTGATATTAGATTTAATCACAACCCCAGACAATGGATTAGTTACGACACATATTTACGAGTAGTAAAAAAAACTTATATAAAATAAAAGACATAAAGTAAAATACTAAAAATTAAATACTGAAAATTAAATGCTGAAAAGTAAATGCTGAAAGTAAATTACTGAAAAGTAAATTGCTGAAAAGTAAATTGCTGAAAAGTAAATTACTGAAAGTAAATTGCTGAAAGTAAATAAAGTAAAATTACAATAAAAGAAAATGCTGAGGTAAAAAGATCCACTTTTATTACTTCTATTTTAGATATCTCCCTTAATATAATATATTAACTTTGCATGATAATTACCAACCAGCCATATAGGCGGTATCCAGATTAAGTCAAATTAATAATTAATTACCAACCGACCAATCAGACGGTATCCAGTTTAGTCAGGTTAAAACCAGTTTATATATTATAATTAAGGGAGATTAATCTAAATATTAGTAATAAAAGTTTTACCTTTTACCCCAGCAAAGGGGAGTTACCTCATCATTACTGAAAAGTAAAAAAACTGAAAATTAAAGAAAGAAAAGTATTGTGCGTAAAAGTAAATTGCGGAAAGTAAAAACTGCAAAGTAAAGAAAAGAAAGTGCGAAAGCGGAAATTAATTACTGAAAGCTGTAAATAAACAAACAAGATACAATCTTCTTAGTATTCTTAAGGAATTCCTTAGAAGAAAGTATGAATTTTACAAATGAAATTGCTTGGTATTTATAGGCAAAATTTTGCCTCCATCAAATCATCCACCAAATCAATTATTGATTGCTCCACTAATTGGTCCACCAAATCCATTAATAATTGATCCACTAATCTTTTATCATTTTTGGTGATGATTTGATAATTTTTATTATTTATTTATTAATTTATTTTTTGCTTTGAAAATGATTGAAAGTGACTTTAATAATTACACACAACACACTTCTAGATGGTTCATCAATATCGGGCATGAAATCTTCAAAATTAGAACTTATTTTGTCTTTCAAAGCTGTAGATATTTGAGTCTTCTTCAATCTGGATCTTGAATCAGCTCAATCCAATATCGGAGTAAAACATTATGCCTAAATTACGACAGATGCACAAAACTGGAATTTCCAAAACTGCACTTCGTTAAAACTCCCTTTCAAGTTTCCAATCTCCAAAATTAATATGTCAAGTCCAATTTTTGCCCTTATTTGACCCACATTTCGTCCTAAATGGTTTCATTAAGTCCAAATATTATTTTATCTGCAAAATAAACTAAAACATATCAAAACGTTCATCAAACCCGAGAAACTAAACAAAATATTAAGTAAAATGGGCGGTAAATATTGATATATTTTCAGCTCATCAACACTGTACATGCATTTATAGAGGCCCAGAGAAAAGCCAATCAAAATTTTAAGTCATTGATAGCTCAGATAGTTGAGGATAATAAGGAGATCAATAGTCAAGTCTCTAAGTTGACTAATGTCTTGAGTGTACAAGAACAAGAAAAATTCCTATCTCAAGCTCAACCTAATCCACGAGGGCAACACATGGCACAGGCTGACCATGAGGCACCCAATGTAAAAAGTGTTAATTCCATAATCACTGGGAGTGGTAAAGAGATAGGCTTGTAGGACACTTCCAACACTGCAGGAGCCAGTAAGGATTGTAATAAAAATACCCCTCAGGTAGATCAAGAGACGCATTTCCCAGTTAGAGTACCATTTCCTTAGGCACTTAGGCCCATAGCGAGAGCTACATACCCAAATGGTGAGATCCTAGAACATCTTAAGCAATTAAAGAATAACCTTCTGCTGTTACATGTGATAAAAAAAGTTCCCACTTATGCGAAGGTTTTAAAGGATCTATGCACCATAAAGAGAAAACACCATGTGAAGAAGACTGCATTCTTGACAGAGCAGGCTAGTTCAGTAATTGAACAAATGACTCCACCAAAATATAAAGATCCAGGGTGTCCTACATTACTTCTCACATTGGCACACATGTGTTCGGTAAATCATTATTAGGTTTAGGTGCTAGTGTTAATCTTATGCCATATTTTATTTATATGCAGTTTGGGCTTGGTGAGATTAAACCTACATCAATAGTTTTACATTTAGCTTACCAATCTATCATAGCACCACGACGAGTAGTTGAAGATGTTTTAGTTCAAATCGATAAATTCTATTATCCCGTTGATTTCCTAACTTTAGATACACAATCTGTGGTTGACATTGAGTCAAAAATTCCACTCATTTTAGGTAGACATTTTCTTGCTACAGCTAATGCTTTTATTAATTGCAGGAATGGTCTCATAAAGCTATCATTTGGGAATATGACACTAGAAATAAATATTTTACATGTTGAAAAACAACCACAAGGTGATGATGAGAGCCAATATACATACATGCTAGAAACAGTCCTACTAGGAACAGCTTCTTCACAACATGAATCACCTCCTCCCGAACTGAAATTGACCCCAAAGAATCATAAAATGAGGAAAATAAGAGTTAGTGCTCATTTGAAGATGATCATTGGGAAGTTAAAAAAGAGAATGAACCAACTTTTACATATGTGCAGCCTACAATCTTAACCACCAGAACTTGGGGGATCAATAGATAAACTGCAACAGCTAGACAAAAATTCTTTCTCATGCCTTCATTAGTTCACTATATGGAAGCCACCATGACAACATTAAGTGGTTACGTCTGGCTGAAGACATTAAACTTAGCGCTAGCGGGGAGGCAACCCTTGCATCTACATTTATTTATTTTTTTTATTTTGTTTTATTTCACTTACTGTAATTTTATTTTATTGTGTGCTAATTGCATGTTTATTATTTGCATAAGTATTTATGCATGTGTTCATTGCAACTTACACAGTCACACAACCCAAATCTTACCAGCAGGAACCTGATCAACTCCGCACCTAGTAGTGTTGTTCCTTAATCAATTTTCTTTATATTTATCTTACATTGAAGACAATGCAAGTTTTAAGTGTGGGGTGTATGCATGCGCATGATAATACCTCTGATAATACCTGTTATAAAAAAATTGTTTGTTTTTAGTCCTTGATAGTATGGTATAAGTCCAATGATGATATTGTTTGTTTTAGGATGAAATCTTAGAAACGATAAATTCTTTAATGTATTTTTATCTGATTCATTGAGTAATTGATCTAGGTTAGACTCGTAAGCACTTAACTATAGGTTTTTAGCAGTGAAAGCCTTTGTAGTTGGCAAAGTGACTAGTTGAAGAAATTGCATGTCTATGAATGATCGTTTGCTTAGATGTCTATCCTGATTTGCTAGTGTTATGATGTATGGTTAAAAATAAAAAGAGAAAAAGTATCCAATGAAAGAAATTAAACCACCTATAACCGATAAGCGTGAAGCTATCCATGGGCGAGTATTAGGGCCACCATAAGGAGAAATGCTACCTTAAATGGTAGGTTTGTTGAAAAGGCAAAAAAAGCTGAAAAAGGGGAAAAAAGAAAGACAAGAAAAAAATCATACCATACTGAGCACAGAAAGGCAATTACAGAGTATATTCCAGATTGTTGGGGTTTCGGGCGAAGGGCGCAGCGGAAGCGCGGTTCGGGCGAAATCGTAATTTAAAACTTTTTCAAATTACCGAATAAATTATTCAATATCTAATATAAATAATTTATTCATATTTCACTTAAACCTATTTATTCGATATCAAATAATGACATAAATATATATATATGAAATGTCGCGAAACGTTTACGAAAATATTTTTCCGTAAAATGACGCAAAATACTTTTTTGACCAAACTGACCACCCAACACTTATGGAGACTGACCAGGTCAGCCCCAATAGTGTTACGACAGCTCATGGGCTGCCCGAACAGTGCCGAACTCACTGTTTGGACAGCCGTCACCCGATTGGTTCAAGAGTCACCCGGTAACGTCGTTTTCGTTTATTTCAACTCCGAAAAACTTTCCGGCAATTATTCCAACTCCCAAAACACATCCAATACATTCATAACACATTATTTTCCACACATAATTTCTATTTTAGTCAGATCTGATTCAGAAACCGAAATTACTAAATTTCATGCTTTATATCCAATTTTCAAGATTAATCCAATTAATCCACAATATCAACCAAAGTCACCACACATGAAGCACCCAAGAAAAATTCTAGGTGTTATAAGAGTGATCATAACACTCTGGAATGGAAACATGTCATCAAATGAACAAATTGGACCAAAATTATAATAATTCCATCCAAATATACTTCACACATGCTTCAACACTTCCAATTCATCATCCATAACCAAAAGCCCTAATTTTTCAGAATTGAAGGAACCCTAGAACTATTCCAAGAATTCAAGAAAACATGAAACAGATTTCTAAGCTTGGGTTATAGAAGATTAAAGCCTTTTAATCTCTTGATTTCCAAGCTTTTCCTTGAATTTTTCCTTTCATTTCTTCATGGTTTGATCAAACAAACCCTAGGGCTATTGTTTTTGGAGGCTCACGGCCATGGATGCAAATTAGAAAGAAGAGAAAAAAATTTCCTTTTATTTCTCTCATTGCCGATTTAGTAAGGGTAATTTGGGGATTTTGAAAATTTAATCAAAATAAATAATATTACACTTTATGTTATCCAATCAAATTTGCACACATAGTCTAATTAAATCTTGCCATGTGAACCAACAATAATTGGACAAATTTCATAACATTTATGAAAAAAGTTTATTAATTAATCATTTAAATATTTAACAATTAAATATCCAAATAATTAATTAATATAATTATTATTATATATGTATTTTTATTTACAATAAATAACAAATACATATATTTATGGCATGTGTCAAAATCTCATTTGACAAATAATTAATGTGTATCTAATCGTATTATGTATCAAATACAAATAAACAATAATTATTATTGGCCAAAATCCCCTAATGCATGTGTTATCGTTTAACCGATTAAATGATTCGAATTAACTCATTTAATCCGATGAAGTATTATGAATAATCTGTATTATTCATATCGTGTTGCCCGAGTGCTCAACGAGTACACTTCATATTATGGGACTCTCTAAGTTTATGTTTATCCATCAAGAAATCCGATTTCGTGTCCATAATTCACCCACTCCTGAATTATGACGACCACGTATAATCTCACTAAAATATGTAAGCCGAGGTCATTGCATACGTATAATCCCTCTGTCACAGGCTATCCATATTATACCTGGGATATAGTTGAGAACGTCAAATCCGTTCGATATAATATAGTCGACTTTCAATTTACGATCTCTAAATAACGCTCGGAACTGATTTCCAAAGTTATACCACGGCCATGGATTTACTAGATCGTAAATACGTGAGGATGCATATGCCTTGTACACAGGACTGATAGATCCTATCTTGATACGCAATGATATCATGAGCATCAATCCACACCCAATGAACATGTGGAGGTCTGATCATGAATAGATCGGTGACGTGACTGCCATCAAAGTGTGGAGGATAACTCATATATCCCACTGTGGTATCTCAAGTCAAAGGACTATTATGCTCGCTCAACTCGAGAAGATTCCTATTGACTTTGGTGTACCATCTATTAGGAAATCTTCAGTGAGCCGTTCAGTGTTTATCAAATAAACACCTAGATATCTATATGAGTCTCCCGAGACTCATGGTTCATTGGGATAAACCATCGAACCAAGTCACGATATACGACATGTACTGGTCTCAACGGATTTTACTAACCGACCCGTTTTAGTAAATCTTGACTAGGAACTTTATTTTAGGATATACATCTTATAGTGCGCTTCCCAATGTTAATTACAAACTACGTTGTAATTGTGCACTACATTGTAAATCCTAGGGTCTTTGTCTAATATACACATATCACTAAACCAGATTTAGTTTCAATCAAATCATAATCAGATATCTAATCGTAATTAGATCGAATAAGTGTATAAAAGACAAGGGTGCTACCATTAAATTAGTAATATTATGGAAAATAGAATTGCTCATATTTATGAATCGGACATAAATATGATCCAGATTGGAACTCTGAGCACCAACCCTAACAGAGATATCTAGGTTGGTTTGACCCATCGGATCCCAATTTTTAAACGACATCATTGAGTTAGCTTACCTAGGAATCAAGCTGTGAATAAACCTTTACACACACACACACACATTGTGAGTCTGGCTTAGCTAATTTATTCAAAGACTTGGATTTGAGTTACGTTGAGTACTTTGAAAGTTCTTTGATTTCATTGCTAAACATTATTTGAGGACAATAATATGTGTAACTATTGGAACTATTTCAGTTTACTATTTCATTTTTTTATTTTTTCATGTGTTTTGAATGAAGTTTGTGTGTGTCGTCACTGTAAGCCCTCACGAGACTATAACTCATCCCCTAGGGCCACCTAGGGGTTTAAAGGCTTGTTGCATACGCTAAATGTAATCGTGATTTCAACGAAAGTGGCTTAGATTGTTTTATTTATTTAGTTCTTATTTTATTTTATGCTTGAATTGCTAGGGACTAGCAATAAGCTGGTTGGGGGTTGTGATAAGTGCATGAAAGTGTACTTTGAACATCGCTAACTCAGCTTAATTATCATGTATTTAATCTTAATTAGAGTTTATTTTATGTTTTGTTACTAGGAGCAATGGAATATGAAGTTTGGAGCAATTATGCGTGCTTCGGGAATAGAAAACGACTTTCCTTAGCGCGGCGGAAGTTGCTTGTGGTAGCACCGGCTCCGGTATGGATCATTAAAATTTTATGTGCCTTCTTCCTTTGTTGTAGTAGTCGAAATCAATCCTTTGATGTCCAACGCTTGGATCAACCACTCGATCTTCCGAACTATGACTCGAAACCCACAAACCGAAGTGTGGGCTTCACTCACAAAGATCAAACTCTAAATAATTTAGAGAATTAAGATGTCACAATGGTGTTTGGCTTTTGGAATTTCAAACACTGTCACAACACTTGTGAATGTTTGAACTCTCTCTCTTTTCTTCTCAAATGCACTTGTGTGAATGAATGCAAAAAATGTTAACCCTAGAAGTGAGAGAAATGGTAGAGATTATATCCTCTTACACAAGCCAACTAACCTTGTCATTAAGCATCTAATTCTTTCTTGCAATGGCCAACACAAAAATTTGAATGTCATACCAAAGCATAAGAAATGATAAGCTAAAGACAAGGACTTTGTCATTAAGCATCTAATGCTTTCTTTCAATGGCAAACACAAAAATTTGGAGGTCATACCAAAGCATAAGAATGGATAAGCTAATGACAAAACTATTAGGTGTATACAAGCCACCCAATAGACATAATAAATTGGAGAGCTTGGCAAGCCACATGGTTTTGTCTCCAAGGTAAATAAAAATCACTATCGCAATAATGATTAAATTACATTCAATTATGTGTAGTAATTATCTCATAATTTTTACTAACTTGATTATCTCATAATCAAGACTTGATTATCTCATAATCAAATAATCCTTGAAAACATTAAGTTAAACTAATTTAACATAGTTTTCATTTCTGACAATAAATATTATTAATCTAATTAATAATATATAAATATAATGTGAGCATATTATTAGACAATCTAATTATATTAGGTTTGCTACAGTTAATCGAGCTAGCACGGGGACCAAATGGACCTACAGTTCCGAGCTCCAATAATTCCGAAATAATAATTAAACTATTTAATCAAATATTACGAATTATTAACTCCGCGTTATTCCACTAAAAACACGAAGATGAACTCTTGTTACCGTAGATGGATAAAATAAATTGAACAACTTCGGTATCCATCGATATAGTCATTACATATGGATATAGCCCTTCACGAATATCTTATAAATAGAGCCGGGTCAAAAGTTTGTTAAGCCCCTCTAAATATTTTGTCTCTTAAGCACCATTGATTCTATAATGAACAATTAATTCATAACAATTATGAATAAAAAACTTTCTATTCGCAATAGAAAAGTTGATCGCTCAAATTGGTCAAGTCCCAAATCAACTCGTTAAAGAGATACTCTTCTGCTTCTCGTAAGAAGGAGTGAATTACAAATCTATGTAAAACGTGTTGGGGTTTTGGCGCGGGCGCAGCGAAAGCTCGTGGTTCGAGTGAAAACATAATTTTAAAACCTTTTAAATTAACAAATAAATTATTCAATATCCAATATGAATAATTTATTCATATTTCACCTAAACATATTTATTCGATATCAAATAACGACATAAATAACTAAGAAACATCGCGAAACGTTAACGGAAATGTTTTTCCGCAAAATGGCATAAAACATGTTTTTGACCGAACCAACCACCCAATGCACATGAGGGATGCCCAGGTCAGCCCCAATAGTGCTAGGCAGTTCATGGGGCTGCCCGAACAGTGACCAATTCATTGTTTGGGCACCCGTCACCCGGTTGGCTCAAAAGTCACCCGGTAACGCAATTTTTCACCGTTTTCACTTATTTCAACTCCTAAACAATTTCCGGAAATTATTCCAATACCCAAAACACATCCAATACATTTATATGACATCATTTTCATCACAATAAACCCATTTTTTCCAGATCTGATTTTGTAACAAAAATTATCAATTTGTTCATGCTTTAATCCAACTATCTCAATATTAATCATATTAATACTAACACCAATTCAGGCCACCATCAATGAAGCACCCAAGAATAATTGTAGGCATTAAAAGAGTGGTCATAACACTCTAGAATAGCAACATATCATCAAATGATTAAATTGAACCAATATTACAATAATATCATTCAAATCAATTTCACACATGCAATAAGCCTCCAAATTCATCTTCCAAATCAACAACACCCAAATTTATAGAAAAAAATATACCCTAGAATCAATCTAGATAATCAAGAACATGAAACATACTTTCAAAACTTAGGGATATTGAAGATTACCTTTAATCTATTAATTTCCTAAGCTTTTTCTTGATTTTTCTTCCTTGAATCATCAAACTAAATTTGAGAGGTATTTGGAGGATAATTTTCGGCCATAGCAAGCCATCAAAGATAAAAGAAAAAAAATTCCCCTTTTTAAATGAGATTGCCGACCTTGGAGGGTTATTTTGGTCATTTTTGCAAAAATTATTTTGATCCAAAATCAAATTAATAAATCATGCCACATGTATCCAATTAATAATAAGCATGTGTGATAACAAGTATCACAAATGAAAATTATCAAATTAAATTTAATATAAAGTTAAAGTAGTCAAAAATCAAATTTAAGACTTTAACCTTAAATTTAATTCCAAGTGTAACCAATAATAATTAAACATATATTCCATAACAATTATAAAATATATATATCAATTAATCATCTAAATATTTAACATTTAAATATCCAAATAATTAATTAATATAATTATTAATCCATATGTATTTTATTTACATTAAATAAAATACGTATAGAAGTGACATGTGTCAAAATCTCATTTGACAATTAATTAATGTGTATCTAATTAAATTATGTATCAAATGCAATTACACAATAATTACGATTGACCAAAAATGCCCCTATGCATGTTTTTCGTTTAACCATTTAAACGATTCGAATTAACTCATTTAATCCGGTGAAGTATTATGAATAATATGTATTATTCATAACGCGTAGGCCAATTGCTCAACGAGTACACTTCATATTGTGGGACTCTCTAAGTTTAAGTTTATCCGCCATGAAATCCAATTTCGTGTCCATAATTCACCCACTCATGAATTATGACGACCATGGATAATCTCACTAAACTATGCAAGTCGAGGTCATTGCATACGTATAATCCCTCCGTCACAGGCTATCCATATTATACCTAGGATATATATAAGAACGTCAAATCCTTATGGTATAATATAGTCTATTTTCAAATTTACAATCTCTAAATAACACTCGGAACTTGATTACGAAGTTGTACTACGGCCATGGATTTACTAGATCGTAAACACGTGCAGAATACCTACGTCTTGTACACAGAGTGACAGATCCTATCTGATACACACAGGATATCATGAGAATGAGTCAACACCCAATGAACAGGCGGAGGTCTGATCTAAATAGATCGGTGACGAGAGTGCAATCAAATTTTGGAGGATAACTTATATATCCATTGTGGTATCTCAAGTCGAAGGACCACTATGCTCGCTCAACTCGAGAAGATTCATATTGATGTTGGTGTACCATCTATTAGGAAATCTTCAGTGAGTCATTCAGT
Source organism: Zanthoxylum bungeanum (assembly GCA_019454045.1). NCBI lineage: Eukaryota > Viridiplantae > Streptophyta > Magnoliopsida > Sapindales > Rutaceae > Zanthoxylum > Zanthoxylum bungeanum. The sequence continues at coordinate 53,188 of SKCR01038616.1, forward strand.
GTTTATCAAATAAACACCTATATGTCTATACGAGTCTCCCAATACTCATGGTTTATTGGGATAAACCATCGGACCAAGTCACGATATACGACATGTACTGGTCTCAGCGGATTTTACTAACCGACCTGTGTTAGCAAATCTTGACCAGGAAATTTATTTAAAGATATACAACTTATAGTGACGTTTCCCAATGTCAAATATAAATTACGTTGTAACTGCGCACTACCTTGTAAATCCTAGGGTCTTTGTCTAATATACATGTATCACTAAATCAGATATAGTTTCAATCTAATCGTAATTAGATATCTAATCGTAATTAGATCGAATATGTATATAAAAGACAAGAGGTGCAACCATTAAATAAGTAATATTATGGAAAAATGCATTGATCGTATTCATGAATCGAACATAAATACGATCCGGATTGGCACTCTGAGCACCAACCCTAACAAAATTTTCCCAGCTACACACCAAACAATATCCCCAAAATACGTAGTTATTGGCCAGGACTGCAACACCAATATCACTATAGTAAATCAAATGACATAGTCTGTCATGCAGGCGTTCGTAATACACTCAGGATGAAGATCGAATCCATATATGACCATCTATTAGATAAAATATATTGGACAATTATGACCCATAACATCACTATTTGTAAAAGACATGGTGTTCTTTGTACAAATTAACTATGTGACAAAGGAAATTGCTCTTTTATCATTTTGTAATGGGATTACTTGGATATATAAATGATAAAAGTCCATATGATTAGTACCAGATTAATAAGATATGAGACAATATTAATCCACGGAAGATTTAATCATTAAATATCCCTAGTCGTAGTATTATCGAGACTGGACATCGATAATGTGGAATAGGCTAGTATTACACTTGTGCGCGTTATGGAAGCTTAACATCATAGTTCTCATATATTTAAGTATTGGATACTTATACAAGTGTGATAGGAGGTTCTGTTAGCCGTTGGACCGGGAACAGCTTCGCTCTGGATAGATCCCTCGGAATCCCATTGGTAGTATGACTATGTGTCTATGGGAATCCGAATCAGGGTAGGTGTATATGGTTTTAACTTGAGACTTGCTTCGCTAATACCTGCGACAATCAGTATACTTTGGTTTTGGTCATCCGGAGCTTTAACAGGTTCTGTGTACGCCTCTTCTAGGTATACTGAGAATCGTAGTGTATTGGGTGTGATGTCAAGATGGAAATATCACTTCAGTCATATGGAGATGATGATCACGCAGTGATACAGAACTAGTACTCTTAAATGCTGCAGCTATCGGGATACTATAACTAGGTCATGATTATCCGATTACAGAGACTAGTTACTAGTGATCTGATATATGCTTCGTACGGGGCAGACACAATTCTAGCCCCAGGCCTAGCATGTGACATTCGATACTGGATCGTATTACGCAATACATTGTATACTACGCCTGATATAGATTATATATATTCCATGTTGAATATATTTCTGGAGAATTTGGTAGGCATTGTGTTTTGCTAGAAGCCAACCATGTCTTGTAAATCGGTAAGAACGTGATACCGGGTACGCACGTGTTCGGATATCGTTTTTACTGCCAACATATCCCGGGATCTATTTGGTCGCTTCCCAAAGATACACCGATGATATTTGACTCGAACAGAATTAATCTGAGATTAATTATGAGAGATAAAATTAATCTAGGATTAATTACGGCAAGAATTAATCTAGGATTAATTATGAATAAGAAAATTAATCTTGGATTAATTGCGTCATGAATTAATCTGGGATTAATTCATGAAGAAGAGAGAACGCGATTAATTTTGAATTAATCGGCAAAATAAATTTAATAGTTAAATTGGATTTTTCTATTTAATTTATTTATTTTGGCTAAAATAATATATTGGATATATTAATTGAAATTGGATTCCAACACGGAATTAAAATTGGATTTTAATTCAAGGGAACGAATTAATTTGGAATTAATTTGCAAGCGACTTTCGTAATAATTTTTCTAGGCATTATTATTTAATTAAATTGAATTTAATTACGTCGCGACTGAAAATTGTTTAGTCGGATTATACGAATCGGGCCCAAAATGTGTTGTGTAAGCCAACCAAATTTTGAATTTAAAGTGGTGGGACCCACTTTACTTACATCATGTGTTTGACATGTGATGGAAGTGGTTGGGCATATTTAATGCAAAATCTATCACAACAAAATACATAATTTTGGAAGTCAAAATATCATTATGTTTTTGAAAAACAAAATGTGAACTATTTATCTTCTCTCTTTCTTCCTAATTTTGGGCGTGAACTCTCCATTTTTGTTCTTGAATTTTGTTGCAAAATTCATCCAAGCTAGCACTTAAAGAGTCAAAGAAAGGTGATAAGGAACTCAACCAAGAGTTTTGGAACTCAAAAGGAGGGCTTGGAGCTTCCAAATCCAAAGAAAATGTTTTGAACTTCAACCGATCAATGTAAGTTTTTTCTGCAAACTTTCTTGATATATTCACACACAAATCAATGTTTAGAGATCCTTGGCATGTCTAGGACACTAAAAATGGTATCATAAGCCATATCTAAGCATGATTTGTTTCTAGGGTTTATATACTTTATTTGGAGATTTTGTGCTTGGAGCTTATAAATTTCTAAATTGGTTGTTTAGATGTGGTTGGATGATGATAAATTGGATTTGTCATTGGATTTGAGAAAAATTGATTGGATTAATTTTCCCCAAAATTCACCACTTGGTCGAATGCACCCTAGAACAAGTTCTTGGTGATTTTTTGAATTTGACAATTGGATATGTTAATTGGCATGGAATTGAATATTAATTGTTGATTTAATTGGATTGAAATCAAAAATTGATGTTAATTTCATGTATTGCCGTGAGCTTGAGCATGTTGTGATGGATTGATTTTGCTTCAATTTGTGTTGGACATGAATTGGATGATTAAAGCATGATTAATTAGTTTAATTGATGTTTTGGAAATATTAGTTTAATTAATTAATTATGGCAATTACACTTTAATTAAATTAATGTGTTATTTGGAATATTATGTTAATAATAAATTAGTCTTTAAATTGGATTGGGCTAATTTGTTGAATTTGGGCTTAATGGGCTTGGTTGGGTCAGGCATGGTTTTGGACAATTGGATTGGATCCAATTGGGCCTAAAACCATTTCCATAAAGTCCAAATATGACTTTTGGGCCTTTAAATAATTTAATTGGGCCTAATGGGCCTAAATTGATTTTTGGCATAGGGTGATTCCTATTTAGGCCTGGCATTTTGGGTTTGATCCATTATGGTAAAAGCCCATGCCTAAAGAATTAATTGAAAGCCCATTGGACTTTAATTAAATAGTATTGGATGCTAATTGGGCCTTTGAGACCCATTTAGATTGGATTTGGAATCCAAGTCTAAAAGGCACTATTATAAGTGTAATTATTTAATTTGGAATTAATATGAATTAGTATTGGATACAATTTGAATTGGATTTAAAATTGTAGTTCGATATAATTCAAGAATATGTACTTAAAGTATTTATTCTTAAACGAGTTGGACTCGCGCAAATCAAATCATTGTATGAACATTGGATGGTCATTAATCAAATATTAATTAATTGTATTAGATTGATTGACAACATGCTTTGTTTGAATACTTGGATGTATTTGTGTGAATAATGTATATCAGATGGATATTAGATGGGTGGGGACAATTTTGGAAATTGTTGTAAGTATGGTACTTATTTATTAAATTGGACCTGCACGTCCAGCCTTTCACCTCCTTATCTCTTTGTATTTCTCTTCTCACATATTCCCCTCAATGCAAATGAGGTTTCTTTTAGTGTTATGTAATTGGGTAGAAGTATGTATAGTGTTAGCGGGAGAGATTTGTTCTAGGAATAGATTGTTTTATATATCCATCCGCATATCATTATTAATTTTATTCGTGCCTTATTATGCCTTTAGAATGCATGTTTAAAGGTGTATGATGAGACCTAATCAAAGATAATAAATTGGTTTTGGTCGTCCGGAGCTTTAATAGGTTCTGTGTACGCCTCTTCTGGGTATACTGAGAATCGTAGTGTATTGGGTGTGATGTCAAGATGGAAGTGTCACTTCAGTCATATGGAGATGATGATCACCCAAGGATACAGAACTAGAACTCTTAAATACTGCAGCTATCGGGAAAATATGTATCGGTCATGATTATTCGATTACAGAGACTAGTTGCTAGTGATCCGATATATGCTTCGTATGGGGCAGACACAATTCCAGCCCCAGGCCTAGCATGTGACATCCGATACTGGATCGTATTACGCAATACATTGTATATTAAGCCTAATACAAATTAGATATATTCCATGTTGAAAATATTTCTGGAGAATTGGGTAGGCATGGTGCTTTGTTAGAAGCCAACCATGTCTTGTAAATCGGTAAGAACGTGGTACCTGGTACACACGTATTCGGATAGTTCGATGACCGTATTTACTGCCAACATATACAATGATCTCTTGGGTCGCTTCCCAAAGATACACCGATGACATTTGACTCGAACAGAATTAATCTGAGATTAATTATGAGAGAGAAAATTAATCTGGGATTTATTACAGCAAGAATTAATCTGGGATTAATTATGAAAGAGAAAATTAATCTTGGATTAATTGCGTCATGAATTAATCTGGGATTAATTCATGAAGAAGAGAGAACGCGATTAATTTTGAATTAATCGGCCAAAATAAATTTAATAGTTAAATTGGATTTTTCTATTTAATTTATTTATTTTGGCTAAAATAATATATTGGATATATTAATTGAAATTGGATTCCAACACGGAATTAAAATTGGATTTTAATTCAAGCTAACAAATTGTTTTGGAATTAATTCGCATGCGACTTTCGTAATAATTTTGCTAAGCATTATTATTTAATTAAATTGGATTTAATTACGTCGCGACGGAAAATTCGTTTTGTCAGATTAAACGTACCGGGCCCAAAGTGTGTTGTGAAAGCCAACCAAATTTTGAATTTAAAGTGGTGGGACCAACTTTACTTACATCATGTGTTTGACATGTGATGGAAGTGGTTGGGCATATTTAATGCAAAATCTATCACAACAAAATACACAACTTTGGAAGTCAAAATATCATTATATTTTTGGAAAACAAAATGTGAACTATTCATCTTCTCTCTTTCTTCCTCATTTTGGGCGTGAACTCTCAATTCTTATTCTTGAATTTTGTTGCAAAATTCATCCAAGCTAGCACTTAAGGAGTCAAAGAAAGATGATAGGGAAACTCACCCAAGAGTTTGGAACTCAAAATGAGGGCTTGGAACTTCCACATCCAAAGAAAAAGTTTTGAACTTCAACAAATCAATGTAAGTTTTTTCCGCAAACGTTCTTGATATATTCACACACAACTCAATGTTTAGAATCTTTGGCATGTCTAGGACACTAAAAAATGAACTTCTTCGATCAACAGATATTAAAAGAAATTCATATTTATCTGAGTCTAGTCCAATATGATCTCATCATACAAGGTGCCTCCATTCCCATGGCACTATATGAACGATCCCAGATCAAGGACGTCATACAAGTATAGAATGGACCGCAGCTATAGATAAACCACAAAAAAATACCTTTTTTGTTTGCTCTCTATGGACTATTTAGATTACTAACTTCAGACTTAAATCCTCTTGTGCATCAAACATACACAAATTCTGAAGGTAGAATAGTAATCAAGGTAAACAAGACAATTGGACAATATGCGATATATATCAAACAACTTTGATAAAATGAATAATGCATTTATTATTATTAGAATAATCAACTCTGTTTACAATACATGAAGCTCTAGGACATAAATCCCGCTCTAGGATATAAATCCCAACCTCGTGACCTTACGAACACATCGAAAGCACGCGGGAAGATCAGAAGCACATAATCAGCAAACCAGCAAAAGAAGCCTGCAGGCGCCTAAGTTATTGGCACCGCGGCGCCCTCACATAAAGTTACTTCATACATTACTCCCCGAGTGGGGCGCCATATCCCCTGATTTCTGGAGCCGCAGTGCCCCGGAACAGTCCCAAAGCCTGATTTTTACATGTTTTATGCTTATATGGACTCCGAAACTTCTCTATATAAACCCAACTTCATCCAAACCCTAAAGAGGAGAAGAAAAATAGAGAAAAACAAAAGAGGAACACACATCAAAGAGCCACAAACACAATTTCGAGAGAGAAGGACGAAGAACTTCAAGCCGACATGAGGTTTCTCTGATTTATCCAGGCTATATCTCTCTTCTGCATGGAGAACTAATCTCCTATGAAAAGCTAAGGATGAACTCTTGTATTTAAGTTTTTATGTTCATGTTGTTGATTCCTAAGCACTCTTAATCGCTTAATTCAATTGATGTTCGTTATTATATTTATTATATTTAGATTTATGAATCTAGAAACTGTGTTTATTCAAATTGCATATAGATTCAATCATGCTTTTTCTATGTGTGATTGGGGAACCCAGTTGTGACTGGTAAAGTTATTTTATGAGTTGGTCTTCTGTTGCCGTATTACCTGAGGATATATTGTCGACGTTAGATAGGTCGTAACGATAACTTTGTGTGTTGTTAACATAGAGAAAGCAAATCATCGATTACCTTAGAATTTAATAGGTGTAGAATTGAATATCTTCCTATTGTTGGTTTGGGATGTGAAACCTTCAATTGTGTAATAAAAAGAAATCAATAACTGAATATAGGGATTTGATACAATAGGGATTCCTGATGCTTTGTTTTTTTTCTCTATTGATATTCTTCAATATATTTTCTATAATTTTTATCCTATATTATCAATTCAATCTTTCATTTCATTAAGTTATTGAAAATGTTTTGTTTAAGTAAATCAGTTCTTTGTAACCATCTCTATGAGGAATCGACCCCCCAACTATACTGCGATAACTACGAGTACTTTTTGGGCGTAATCGTGGAGCGAATATTGAATGACTCACATGTGATTTCTAATAGTTTGAAGTACACACTGTTAGACAATTATGACCCATAGCATCATTATTTGTAAAAGACATTGTGTTTTTTTACAAATTAACTATGTGACAAAATGAAGTTTCTATTTTATCATTATTGTAATTGGATTACTTGGATATATATAATGATAAAAGTAAATATGGTTAAATCAGATTAAAAAGATATGAGACAGTATTAATCCACGAACGATTTAATCATTAAATATCTCTAGTCGTAGTATTATCGAGACTGGACATCGATAATGCGGAATAGACTAGTATTACACTTGTGCGAGTTATGGAAGCTTAACGACATAGTTTTGAATATTTAGGTATTGGATACTTATGCAAGTGTAATAAGAGGTTCTGTTAGCCGTCGGACCAGGAACAGTTTCGCTCTGGATAGACCCCATCGGAATCCCATTGGTAGTATGGCTATGTGTCTATGGGAATCCGAATCAGGGTAGGTGTATGTGATCTTTAACCTGAGACTTACGTCGCTATTACTTACGACAATTAGTTTACTTTGGTATTGGTCGTCCGGAGCTTTAACAGGTTCTATGTACGCCTCTATTGAGTTTACTAAGAATCATAGTATATTGGATGTGATGTCAAGATGAGAGTATCACTCCAGTCATATGGAGATGATGGTCACACATGATACGGTACTAGTACTCTTAAAAGCTACAGTTATCAGGAAAGTATGACTAGGTCATGACTTTCTGATTACAGAGACTAGTTACGCTGGATCCGATATATGCTTCGTATGGGGCAGACACAAAGACGGCCGTAGGCCTAGCATGTGACATCAGATACTGGATCGTATTACGCATTACATAGTATTACTATGCCTGATACAGATAATACTCCTCGGTGAATATTTCTGGAGAATTGGGTAGACATGGTGCTTTTCTATAAGCCAACCATGTCTTGTAAATCAGTGAGAATATGGTACGGGGTACGCATGTGTTTGGATAGTCCGACAACAATATTTACTGCCAACATATCCAGGAATCTCTTGGGTCGCTTCCCAAAGATTCACCAATGACATTTGACTCAAATAGAATTAATCTGGGATTAATTATGAGAGAGAAAATTAATCTGGGATTCATTGCGGCAAGAATTAATCTGGGATTAAATTCGTACAGAAGAGAGAACGCAATTAATTTAGAATTAATCGATAAAATAAATTTAATAGTTAAATTGGATTTTTCTATTTAACTTATTTATTTGGGGTAAAATAATATATCAGATATATTAATTGAAATTGGATTTCAATGCGAAAATAAAATTATATTTTAATTCAAGTGAACAAATTAATTTAGAATTAATTCGTAAGCGACAATCGTAATAATTTTGCGAGGCATAATTATTTAATTAAATTAGATTTAATTATGTAGCGACGGCAAATTTGTTTAATCGGATTAAACAAACCCGGGCCCAAAGCTTAGTTGTGTGTTGGGGAAGCCAACTTAAATTTGGAATTTAAAGGTGGTGGGACCCACTTCACTTACATCAACTTGTCAAAGTGTGA
>SKCR01038617.1:0-104731 GCA_019454045.1 Zanthoxylum bungeanum
CCACGGTCAGTGCGTAGTGCTTTAATTTTCTTGTCTAATTGATTTTCTGTTAAATTCATAAATTTCTTAAAACATTCTAATGCTTCAGATTTATGAGCAATCAAATAAACATAACTAAAGCGTGTAAAATCATCTATGAATGTGATGAAATAAGATGCTCCATGCCTTGCTCTGACATTCATTGGACCACAGATATCTGAATTGATTAATTGTAATGGAAATTCTGCTCTAGTCCCTTTTCCAAATGGTTTTCTCGTAGTTTTTCCAGCCAAGCAATATTCACAGGTTGACAAATCTACCTTCTCAATGTTTCCCATAAAGCCTTCTTTGGCTAATCTGTTCATTATTTGCTGGCCAATGTGGCCAAGTCTAGCATGCCACACAATTACATCACTATCATCACTGACTGATGAAAGGTATTCACCTTTTTAGGCTCAGTGCAGTCACGAGCAAACTGACCTTTCTTACCACAGTTAAAACATTTAACCTTTGCCATGTTTTTCTTTTTGGTATGACGTTTTCTTTTCCCATGTTGGTTAGTTTTCTGTTTCTTTTCTGGCTTGGGAGAATTTTGTTCTTTTTCGAACTGGAACCCACCACCATGAAATTTTCTTTTCTTCTTGAAACCCCCAGGTTTGCTAGTTTCTATCATATACACTTCAGTATTTGACTTAGCGGCTGCGAGTCGGTCGCTTTCTAATTCAAGGTGACGTTTAGCATCATCAAAGGTTTTGATGCTCTCATTGTGGGTCAAATGCATCTTCATATGCTCCCAGCTATTTGGAAGAGAATGAATGACCGCTTGGACTTGCTGTTCATCTGTAAGAACATGACCAGCATCTGTCAGTTCAGTAATCATGTTTGACATTTGCCTCAAGTGTTTTGACATAGTGAACTCAGGGCGTTTCTTATGTATCAAACTTGATTGTGAGTGATCTGAGTTTGGTTATTGATGTACTACCAAACTTTTCAGCTAGTGTGGACCATATGTCTTTAGCCATGTCATATTTCTTGAACTCTTTCATTAGGTCATTATCCATACTGCTTAGCAACGTAATGCGGGCAATGAAATTCTTTTTCTTCCAGGCCTCATAAGCCTCTCGGTCTCGCCTGTGTTGGGCCGTAGTGCCCTGTTCAGGTTCATCCATACTCATTTTCAGGGTTTCAAGAACTTCTTGTTCTTCTAGCACATATTGGATTTTTATGCTCCAAATTTCATAATTATCGCCATTCAGTTTCTCACCCTTGTTAAGTTCAGCGATAATGTTCTTTGTTGCGGAAGCAATATAAAAAAACACAAAGTTTCTACAGACATTCATGCACAATTGTTTATACTTTTGTCTTATTTTATCATGAAAGGAATTATGTTTAACAAAATTTTTCAATGGGGTTAGAGTCAAAAGGCCATTATGTGTCCAATCATCATCCAATTACCCAATGTAAAAATATTATCAACATAATCAATTATGTAAAATCATTTTCTTAAAAATTACATAAATTTTTAGAACATTTGAATCATGTGACAATTAATGTACATGACACTCATTGATTTAATTACATAAATTAAATTCAACATAGAACATCCATATATATAAATACAATATTTACATGCCGTGAAATAACAAATAATTACACACATAAACATTAACATAGTTTTGTCATAGAAAAAACTAATATCTAACACTTAGAACTTTTCAGGTTCTAGAGTTCCAACGAATAAATGTCTTAGGATAAGAATCCTTAAATTCTTGGGGTAACTCGTAATTGATCTTGGACAACCATGGGAATCCTATAGCAAATCTAGGATCTTTGCAACGATTTCGAGACATCAAAGGAAAAATCGTATCTTTTGCCTTATGTCTGAGATACTCAATTGCCAACCTCTCAATGGTTATGTTATACTGAACACGTAGTTCTTCTGTATGAGTTACTAATTTCCAAATATCAGTAAGTCGTTTTTACCATATTTCAGGGAGAGTATTTCGTAGCATTTTGAGTCTATTCGGTTGTCCTATCCAATTACCTTCCCATATTGACTCTTGTAACATGTTATTAAAAGTGATGATATGCGAAATCATATCATCGCCTTCACTCATCCGATACTTATCCAGATCCAGCAACATGTCTTTTAATTTTTCACTCTGTGCGGATGTCACAACCCTTTTTGCAGTTTTTTGAATAATCGGCATTATTTTTCTGCAACAAATACAAGGAAAAATCAACACAATGAAACACAAAGTTACATTGACTAAAATAAACATCACAAAGATATTCATTTACATAAACACAAAGTTTATATGATAAAACAAATTTATCATGGCCGATTAGAACAATATGCAAAAAGGATTAGACATTCAATCACAACGGATCGGAATTACCGAAGAAAACCGACACAGACATGACCAACACGGGCCGACACAAATCTCCACGCGCCATCCACGCACCATATGAGTGGCTCACGCGTCTCCACGCGCCGGCCACAGGCTCCCACTCGCCCTCACACGCTCTCACGCGCATACGACATGTCGTCCTCGAGTTTTGTGACCGTATGACATGTCGGTTATTGTTTATAAGGGAAGCCGACTTGTCGGTTTATTCTTACACGGACGACATGTCGTCCTTTTCAGTTATACACGTACGACTTGTCGTACAGATATCGGATGACTTGTCGTCTGATTTTCAAATATCGGATGACATGTAGTACATCTATTCTGGGAGTGTTTTTCTGGGTAAAGACAGATTCGTCTAGCCAACTTCTAGGGTCCATATCTTTCTCAATTTTAATCCAAATTAAGCAAATGATATACCAAATTGAAGATATCATGTCCTAGTTTCCAAAACATATTTGAACCTGCGATTATCAATTTTATACAGAGAGTGATTGCGGCCCAAAGTTGGAAGAAAATCATTTTTGTAAAAACAAAAACCATAAGCATTTTCTACAACTTTCATGCATGTTTATGCAATTTTGTGTAATCTAATTAGAATTCATGCATTTAAGCTACTGATACCAATGTTAGGAAACAGAATCCCTAATATATGTACATATTTGTCCTCTTAGGATCTAACCAAACATTTATTACTAGTCCTAGATTTATTTACAAACTAATTGAAATAAACGTAAGTTAATCACAACACAATTGCATACCTTACTTCTTGTAGAGATACTCTTAATCAAACTTAAATGATTGTTTAACTCAATAAGCAAATGCTCTTATTTATAGGAGGGAAATCAAGTTACTATAACATCACATGCATTACTTCCTATTAGCTCACATGCATTTGGAAGTAAGCCTTGATTACTATGTAATCACATGCATTGATTACTATGTAACCACATGTATTTGGATGCATAATGATTTTCTCTAACCCTTCCAAAAAATGTTACCATCATGGGTGTACCATATGTTCCCCATTTAATATTTTACTAATTGTTGTTATTTAACAACTTTTGTTGTTACTTAATAATTTCCAACAACTTAATAATTTCCAACAAGTAGTTTTTTGTCGGCTTTGCTTGGCTTTGATAATGTGAGGTTAACTCTGGATTTTGTTCTGGACATAGAGGGAGGACAAGTATTGCAGTTGGTGCTTGTGTGGACATCCGGCCTCAGGCAAAGCAGGCAAAAAGAAAAGGAAAACCAGTTCTACCAAAGGTGGGACCATATATATATATATATATATTTTGTTGTTAATGGTGCTCTGGTATTTGTTTTGTCTGCCTTGAATTATCCTGACTTTCAGTCTTATAGTTATACCAGGTCTTTTAAGTGATTTAAGTTTTGTAGAGGCCTTGTTATTTATTTGTTGAAAAGTATATTTCAGTTTAACATTTGTTTTTTCCCACAAGATAATGACTCGTGCCGTTTTCTGTTCTCGTGTTTACAGTGCAAAGGTGTGCAACCTGCTAGCTTTGAAAAGGAGCGGGAATACTTTCAGGAAGTTGATGCCTTTGAGTTGCTTGAAGAAAGCCCCTCACCAGAGCACTTTAGTACATGGACCATGGGCACTCAATGTGATAGTGTTCCCATTCCACATTTGTGTTCAAGATTAGAGAAGTGGTTACTTTTCAAGAAATTTAACTACAGTCTTGGGCCTTCTAGCACACTGTCCAAGATTTTAGAAACTCCATATAGGAACTTGGAATCTTTCCAAGGTGAAGTTGGTTTTTCAATTATGAGTACCCCTAAAAAATACTCTCTCAAAGATACTGCCGGATGGCCTTCTATCCATAGCAGTCTTGATGAAGATTTTATCAATAAAGGTGTTCATGAAAGAGATATATACTCTCAAAAGGACGATGTTGTATCAGAGAGTGTGAAAAACGAGGGCTGTGAAGATTTAGAAGCTGCCACAAAGAAACTTTCTCTGGCATCGACATCAGCTTCATCAGTTGTCGATCATGTGGATCCATTTTTTACACTTTTAGCTGTTTGTGGACAGTCAGCTCCCTCTAAGCTATTGGATTTATTCTCCAAATATAGGTTTGTTACTTATAACCAACGAACATGTGTAATTTTTCTTGCCAGATAAGTAAATCATATATTTCTTATAAGTTACTTGGGATGTCTTTTTGTGTTTGGGGATTTTTGGTTATTTTGCTGGTACAACAGATATTAGCACATTTATCATAATCATTACTGCACTGGTAATGTTTTAGGTTGCCAGTATTTCTTTTCTGTTCCTTTTTTGCAACCGGTTTATTGAAGTGTGGCACTGTGGCTCCTGTTTTGTGAACTAATTGCATGAAACTTCCTTGTCTTAGTGACCCAGAAAGTATTGTCAAAGTTGGTGAAGGTACTTTCGGGGAAGCATTCCAGGCAGGCAATACTGTTTGCAAAGTAGTTCCAATTGACGGAGACTTAAAAGTGAATGGGGAAGTTCAGAAGGTACTTATTTTCATCTCATCAGCTGTTTTTGCTACAATTGCTTTAGGCAAGTGAGAATATTTGCCTAGAGGTAGGTAAAAGGTTATATATCTTGTCAAACGAGTACCTTAAAGAGTCTAAGTTGGCAGGATGGGGATGCTGAATGAAGTTTTTTAACTTTTTAAAACTTTCTAGTTCTTACTTTTTAGACAAAGGGACCTGTCATTGACTTGATAATTTGAAGACGAAAATCCTTCATTTATATATTTATTTTTATTACAAGAATGTTATCATTTACTGGGTAGTAGGTTGATGTGTATGGGTTTAAATTTTGTTAAAACACTTGTGATGTAATTAGAAAACACTTGTGATGTAAGTAGAAGAGGTTATTTGTTTAAATTAAGTTTTTTCCCTAACTTGATGTTGGACAAAGTTTATATACCTGATATTGTTACATCTCTCTTTGTTTTGTTGTTCAGAAATCAGAAGAATTGCTTGAAGAGGTTGTACTTTCTTGGACTCTAGACCATTTGAGACGAAATGAGGGTGACACTCGTAATGCTTGCACTACATTTGTGAAAACATTTGAGTAAGTATTCCACTTGATGTGTTTAAAGTTATATATATTGCAACTAATTAGGATCTTGTAGAAACAAATTGCTTCAATATTCCAGTTACTGTTTAAGCAGTTCACTAGGGCCAAACTCTAGGTCAAGAAAGCCAATGTTATGAGGAGGTATTCACTTAATAATTCATGCATGATCAACTTGTTTTTAGCTTGGGCCAATTCAGATCCTTGCCTAATCTGAATCTTGTCCCTGTCAGACCAATGATTTTGTCTAGACTGGCTTGGTCTTTGTCAATTCCAATTTTCAAATCATGAGATTGACTTTCTTTATACTATATAAAGAAGAGGATTTACAACAAATACACGTAGATGATCTTTGTAACTCTATAAACCAAACCAAACAATCTTTTCTCACTAGGTGGAGAGTCAACTACATGGATCTTTTAATGTCATTGTTCTCTATATGAGATCATTGTTTTATCATAGATTATTGTTTGAACTTAGGCTCTTCCCCTACCTCGACATTTGTTCTCTTTTTCTAAAGTAAAAAAAAAAAAAATAAATCCACCAAAAGTTTTTCTCACTAGGCGGGGTTGACTACGACGTCGTTTTGAGGCTAAATAAAAATATAAAACCCTAATATCCATCATTTTCAGACCGTCTTCTTAAATTCCATCTTCACATTGTCAGCTGGTAGGAATAGGGCTCTGGGCGGTTTTAGGGGGCACTGAGGCTGCCTAGACGCCGATCTGGCATCGCCAGTGCCGCGCGCACCTAATCCCACCGATTTGGTAGTGAAGACGCGACGCCTAGCATTTTAGAACACTGCTTAAAGGGCTATGATGGATATGACCGAACCATCTTAGTCGAGTTTCTCTCATATTTTCCTCAATCATTGCTACACCATCTTTCTTCCTCATTTCTTCATTTCTAATCCTGTCTTTCCTTGTCCACTCACACAGCTATTTAAACATTCTCATCTTAGCTACCCTCATTTTTGGATATGTTAATGCTTTATTACCCAGCATTATGTTCTATAAGCATTGCAAGTCTCTCGGCTATCTTATTAAATTTGCCTTTAAGTTTTAAAGGAATATTACGATCATATTAGACTGCAGATGCACACTGATACAAACCCTTCAAGAACAAAACATGTAGATCCCAGAATAGATCGAATCATACTTTCTCTTGGAAGCTATTCTTTACCCGCACCCATCCATCCAGATGTGGGAACCCTTGCCTAATTAACACCACATTCAGGCACCATTGCAGCACTCCTTGCTCATTTTGTACTACACTCAAGTCATGTAGTGGTCCTTGCTCATTTTACATTGTACTCGGACAATAATACAACATATTCCTTATGGTAACAGCTTTGTTCATTTGTGACTCTATAGATCATGTATTAATAAATGAAAGATTTTCCATGTATGGTTCTTACCTTTTGTAGGATCAAAGTATGCCAGGGTCTTTATGATGCTGCACTAATCCAAGCATGGGAAGACTGGGATGATGAGCATTGTTCAGAAAATGATAACCCCGAGGAGTTTCCAGAGAATCAGGTTACTTGTCCATCTTTTTTGTACTTGCAGTACATAGCTGCATCTTTTACATAAATCAATCATCCGGTGCACAAGACAAGTTGAAGACACATTCACTATATATTTTATATATATATATATATTTTTTTATATTTGTATCTTTTTTACTTCCCATAGGTTGGGAAGGTTCTTTTGAGACATGATAATTGTTTTTGATATGATTGATATACATTTTACAAGGCTAAAATATGGTTTACCATATTTAACGAATTTGCATTCAGTGTTACGTTGTGTTTGTTTTACAATACGGGGGGAAAGATCTTGAAAGCTTTGTGCTCTTGAATGTTGATGAAGCACGGAGTTTGTTGGTTCAGGTACACTGGAGATTTATTTTCTTGTTACTTTCCATCATATTTGTGAATTTGTGATATGTTATTTATCCCAAGGTCTCTTATTCTCTGTAGGTTACAGCTGGCCTTGCTGTGGCTGAAGCAGCATATGAGTTTGAGCATCGGGACTTGCACTGGTCTAGTTACTAACTCAATGCTTTTATTGTAATATCACATTTTTTAGCCTGATAATTGAGAGAGGAAACATTGCATGTTGCAGGGGAAACATACTTTTGAGTCGAAATGATTCGGTTACAACTCATTTTCTTCTTGAGGGGAAGCAAATGTTTGTTCGAACGTTTGGATTGTCTGTATCCATAATTGATTTCACTCTTTCAAGAATTAATACAGGTGCAGATACTCTTTTATTGTTATTCATTTGCCACGTGAAGTTTAAATTTGGTGGTTCTGTAGAGCTAATGAGCATTCTGTAAACACAGGTGAAGATATTTTCTTTTTGGACCTTGCTCAAGACCCTGAGCTCTTTAAAGGTCCAAAAGGAGATAAACAAGTAAGAAATATTAATAATGTTGTTGGTTCCTTGTAGTACCTCTATCTTTTTGTGCATCAAAGTGATTTTTAATATGTTTTGCAGTTTGATACATATCGAATGATGAAGAAGGTAACAGATGATCATTGGGAAGGAAGGTATAGTCGTTTGTTAATATTTGAGTTATCAGATTAACTATATTATAACTTCACTTGTTATACTTAAAATATTCTATTCTGCATTTTGGAAAATATTCTTGATCTTATGCAAGCCTTGAGATTTGTTTGTAGCAACATATAATTTATCTTCTAAAATAAATAATATAGTTATGTTTGTTCTTCACATCAAGGAGATTGATTTTAATAATTAAGCTCTTATAAAAAAGTGTGCCATCTGATATTGTATAACCTGTTGCATATCAGAAAATCAAAAGAGTAGGATGAACTAGTTCACTTTTTTTCCATTGTACTTTTACAGGCATTAATGTTAGTTTTAACATTTTAATGTTGTTGGCTTACGATGGGATAATGGTTATCTACTCTAGATTTAATTGTTTCTTGACCTGAATTCAACGATTTTATTTGTACGCAGTTTTCCCAGAACGAATGTACTATGGTTAATATACTTGGTGGACATGTTACTCCTGAGGAAAACATTCGTAAGTAAATAATATGTCCTATTTATTAGGAAGCTGATTTCTTTTGCTTAATGTTAGTGTCCAACTTCAACTTCATACATTCCCGAATATAATTGGACTAATCAAAACGAATGTACCAGGATCGTTCTTCAAAAAATGAGAGAGATTTAAGATCATTGAAGAAGCGTCTAGACAAGTGTAATTCAGCCAAAGAAGCAATTTCTGATCCTTTCTTCAATGACTTGATAGTGGATCAGCTTTTGTGAAAGAAACATTACCAGAAGGAAAGCAGGTGGTATTTTATTTTAAGTCAGAGTAAGCACTTCTCTCGTATACAGTATTAACTACAACAATTGACATAACATAGCCATGCCGTGTATCAGCAAGTTCAAATTTATCTTTCAAAGTTTATTTTCCAAGCAGTGATGTAATGTTTCTGGTTGTGAAAATGATTTCTCTCGATATTAAGCTTTCTTCTTCCTCCCGAAAGTTTCGTAATTTTGCTGGAAATTATCATCAATCCATTAAAAAATATATATATATATATATACAAATTTTCATTTTTGAAAATTTTCATCTTTCCACCCTAAATTATGCAAATAAATAAATAAATTTTACACTAAAATAGTAATTGCAAACATTTTATATCCAGATATTAGTTATGAAATGGTTATTTAACACAAAAAAATAATAATTAAGGTTTACGAAATATTTTCCTAATCAAATTAGGATTTAGTTTACTAAATGATTTCCTAATCAAATTAGGGTTTATAAAATAGTTTCATAATCAAATTAGGATTTAGGTTTTATTTATTAAAATCTATAGTTATCAAATAATTAATTTATTTATAAAATTAATTAATAATTATTGTCGGGTAATTTATATAATCGATTATTAAATAGTTTAATTGATGTAAATAATAATTCGTGATTATTATTTACTTAAATTAAAATAAACTTATTTATTCAATTTATTTTTGAATGTTTAATTAGATCATTCAATTATTTCTTATAGTAATTACGAGCTAATTGGGGGATGGGACTAAATGGATTAACAGTTTAGCCCTATATTGTCAAATTTTATGTCATTCTACTAAGTTACAAAGTTGAACTCTCATCACTGTAAATGTATTATGTTCATCAATATAATTATTGCATATGATTTTATCCTTCACAAGTATTTCATAAATAGGAGTTATCATGTTCGTTATACATTTTTAATTATATCTAACACCATTAAATACCATTGATTCTCTTATAAATAATATATTTATAACTTTTATGAATTTTATTTATGTTAAAATAAAAGAAATAAAAGTGTTCTATTATTAAAATATCGATTCAATACTTAAGGGAAATATCTATCTATTTCTTTATAATGAGGGAATTCCAATATTGTATTAATTATCACCTGATACATTTTAAACCGTATCTCCAAAGTACGAAATTATTGATCAGAATTCTTATCACTCATCCATGTAAATCAAAACATGCAATCCTATACACAAGACATTATAGAATACTAATGATTGGGGACCCATTTAGGGCAATTGTAGACACTGTATTTTTACGCATAGCTTGATGATGAGTCTCGTATGGGGACACCATTTGAAAGTTTGAAAAATTTGCAAGATTTAATTCCGGAAGGTAAAGAAACTAGAGATAATTCAGAAGAATAATCAAATTCAGGCTAGACATCACCTATGTGTGGCCAGCCTTTTCTTGAACCACAAAATCTGGTCGGACATGTGACAACTGTCAGTGAGTGTGTAGATTGTCATTCACATGAATCATGTGTCTAATGGATGTCCGGTCAGACATATATTTCAAATAAATATTCGGTCAGATATAAATCAAGCTGTCAGCCAGTGTGTAGATCTTCAATTACTGAAATCATGGGCTTGAATGATGTCCGACAGGACGTATGTCTCAAGATAAATATCTGACGGGACATATATCGAGCTATAGCTGATGCTGCAGATTGGCAATCATTAGAGATATGGAGGGGATTCGATTTCCCCTTCCATTTTCAGTCTCAGTCTATGTACTATAAATTAATGCCCAAACTCTTCACAAGGGGACGGTTTTGGCCAACTTTTGGAGATTGAAGTTTTGAAATCCTAAAATTTGAAAAAAAACACAAAGAGAGTTTGGGAGAGATAAAAAAAGTCTCTTAGAGTTTCCCCTTTCGGCAAGCGATCTCGTAATCACCCAAGCTTTTAGAGGAGCCTTCTAAGACAACTACAATTAAAAGGTATAACCTTAGGACACCCTTACTATGTATGCTTATCTCTATAATACTGTTCTTACACAATATTACCGGCCAGACTTAACTTACGTCCGGTCGGACTTACATAAGTCATAATACATCCAGCCATATATTCGTTTCCCTTTTAGTATATAGGATGGAAACCCGGACATAAATTGCTTAGCCGATTCTAAATGGACAATAATATGGTCTATACTCGGGAGATAATTCTACTACCATTGGGAAATGATTATATGAAAGGCATGTTTTATAGATCTTATTGTTTTATTGTTATCATTTCTTGCCTATTGTTATTTTGTTGTAATGCATGTTTTTGCTCCCTGTCTGGTTCACGCGTAATGTGCGGCCAAACTTATTGCTTCTACGGTCGGACATCTTGAGAAATAATATTCGGCCAGCCTTCCCCCGAAGCCAGGCCGATGAGTAATATACATTTGTTTGCTTATTATTTTATTCATGTTTTTATGCTTTACAATCTTTCTATTATTACTACGCCATTACTATTTTATTAATACTGATAGTTATGCATACGTTTCTTGACTTTCTAATTACAAGCATATCCGACCATGCTTACTCTAAGTTTGGCCGGACAATGATTTCTTAAAGGATATCTAGCCAGGCCTTCCGAAGCTAGGTCGGCGAGACATGTACTCTATTTGTTTACTTTATTACCTTTTACTACTGCTAATCTATTTTATAAGTCAATTATCTCATGTTATGTTATTACTGTTATCACTTTAATTATTACTACTAGATATGTATAATGCTGTGTAATTTAGACCTTGTGGTTTACAAAATATATCCGGTCAGACATGCAATATGTGCGGCCGGACATAAATGGCATAAAGAATGTCTGGTCTGGCTTCGAAGAATCCAGCTAGTGATGCATATACCTGTAGGACACAGAAATCGGCGACGCTGTTCTAGGCTCGCGGCCTAGTCGGGAGTACGGAGTAGCCCACGGGGGAACTAAACCGGAGAATAATGGAGTCACCACCCGGTGTGAACCAGGAAAATGATTTAAGGCCACACTCACCCCTCGCCAGGGAAGACCTCAAACCGTTGGATTCAGAATGGTCCCTTACTTATGCCACTTGTAATGAAATGATTTGTGCAATAACTTAACCGAATCTACGCAACATATATATATTCAAAGATAACCTATATCTAGTTCGCATTCAAGAGAATAAATCCTATATCTAAGTTTGCATGCTTTAAAAGTAGGTCGTCACAATGGCAAACATACGATATCACACAAATATCTCATGAGCATGTTGAATTATCAAACACGAAAAATAAATAACAATCTAAACATAAACGTACATTAGACTCTTATTGCGAAAGAAAATAACTAAATCATGCATAAATAAACAACGTACTAACGGCTAACTCATGCTTAAGAAATAAATAACGTACTAGACTAAATCATGCTTAAAAAAATAAATAACCTAGACTAAATCATGCTCGAACACAAGGTTGGATGAAACGAAATATGTGTGTCTCTCGAGTGGTACGTGGCATTGTATCCCGAGTGCAGACCGCACTACTCTCCATTCAGATTCGGCTATGGAATTTACGTCCGGGTTTCCATCCGATATACCCCAAGAGAGAACACATATTCCAATCATCCGAAATTCATATCATACACCAATCCACAATACTCTTGCGAAATAAAGTAAGAAAATAAATAAAAAACAAAGGAGAATAAATAAAAAAAGGTGCCCTCAGGTCTAACCTCTTAAGTTGTCACTCGGAAGTGCGCTACGCGGTTGTCGGAAGGGTTGATGCTCCGCAACTCCTTCGATTCACTGGTTCGTTGTTTCTCTTCGTTGCCTCGCTGTCGGGCTGCTGTTTACTCCATTTCGTTGATGTTTCTTGTTGTGCTTTTTGGTTACTATTTCGTGGTAATTAGGGACTGTTGTAGGAACTTTATTTTTGCATATAAGTCCCGATGATGAGCCTCATGCGGAGGCACTACCTCTTACGTCGCGGAAGTCGCGGGAAACGAACATCGGAAGGGAAAAAGTCAAGAATTGACATTTTGTTGGACTTTATTCGCTCGTTTAGTTTTGGGATTGCTCGTTGGACCTCCGTTTCAAAATCACCCTTGGCCCAAAACCCCCGCAAGCTACACTTCCTTGACCCAAACACCTCAGCACACCACCACTCATAGCCTTTATCCACACCACACCTCACGTCCATGCACCATGTAACAACTCTTCATGCCATTCACTCCCCACTCAACCTTCACGCCACTTTTGCCTCATTTCACGTGAACCATCTCCCATGCAAAGCCATGCAAGCAAACTCCATTCATTTACCCCTCCACTAAATATTCAAACAACCAAATTAACCTTCCACCAAGCATGCCCCACGCCCTTGACCTCAAATTTACCTTACCCCCATTTTCAACAAAGTTTTCCAAGCCATTAATGGCCTTCCCTCACCAAGTCAAGCATGACACATCAAGCATTTAATCTAGCAACCCCACGCCCATGACTAAGCCATCCCCTTTCCATTTTTTTCAACAAAGTTAGCCACCCAATTAATAACCCTCATTAATGTTAGCCTACCCAATAAATGCACCTTTATTTGCCTATATAAAGAACCCTTAGCTCCCTTGAAACCCCTAGCACCTTCATAGCACATATAGAACATAAGACACCTCTCATATTAAGCTCATTCACGCAAACACAGCCCTTGAAGAAATAGCCACTAACACGCCCAAACAACCCCATACAGCAGCCCAAATATACGCCACTACAGCCCCTAGAAACAGCCTTTGTCACGCCTAAACAACCCTGAACCAGCCCCTCAAACTCACGTCCAAGACCCTTCACTGCAGCCCCCTGAAACACGCAGATCAGCCCTCCATTTTGCCTCCCACATTCACGTAAAACAGCCCCTGAATTTATCAAAAAACCACCGAAAACTGCTCCAAAAATAACCCCATATCACCAAAAAAACTGCAACCCCTTCACTCTCATTTGTCCCATATTGACTAGGAAACAAACTCCCCTTTAAACAACACCCCTTCACGCACAAAGCCAAGCCATAAACCCTTACCCCTTTTGTCCCACATCGATTAGGAAACGACCCTCCACTCAGCAACCCTTGCTTCACGCATCAACGCCCTTTCAACACAAACCAACAGCCCTTCATTCAGCATCAACACCCTCAACGCCATCTGCCTAGCTCACACCCATTCAGCAAGCGACACAGCCCACTAAGCCACAAACACACGCACACAAAGCACTCACACTTCTCATAACAACACATAAGCCACCTGCCCATTAACTCATCAACAAAAGCCTCACGTCACCTGCCCACTCACCAGCCCTCATTCCTCACGTTAAAGCCACCTCAACAGCCCTTGCGCCTAACCACAAAATCCAGCCCTTGTGTCTAGCCACACACACCGTAAACAGCCTTTGCACCCAGCCATTACCTACGTAGCACGCCACTTGAAGCCAACAAACTACCGTGAAAACCCCCATAATTTACCGAGAAAACTGCCCAGTTATTACCGTAATTCTTCCCAGTAAAACTCGCGAACTGCACCCGCAAAATTGCCCAGTTTTTACCGCAAATTCTGCCCAGTAAAACCCGCAAAAACTGCCTAGTTTACCACACATTCTGCCCCCTAAACGGTCCAGAATTCATCCCTAAACTGCACTAGAAACCGCACCCCAAAACATCGCAAAACAGTCCCACTTTACCGCAAAATAGTGAGCCAATACCGCGACAAGAAACCGCAGCGAAACGGAGTAAAACAGCAGCCTGAACAGCGAAACGGAGTAAAACAGCAGCCTGAACAGCGAAACAACGAAGAAAAATGTTGAACCAGTAAACCGGAGGAGTTGCGGAGCATCAACCCTTCCGACGGCTGTGTAACGCACTTCCGAGAGACGACAAAAGAGGTTAGACCTGAGGGCACCTTCTTTATTTATTATCCTTTATTTTTATTTATTTTAGTACTTTATTTCATATGAGTATTGTGGATTGGTGCATGATGTGATTTCCAGATGAACGGAATATGTGTTCTCTCTTGTGGTATATCGAATGGAAACTCGGACGTAAATTCCGTAGCCGAATCTGAATGGATGGTAGTTCGATTTGTACTCGGGATACAATGCCACGTACCACTTGAGAGATACACGTATTTCGTTTCATCCAACCTTGTATTCGAGCATGATTTCGCTCCACCCTCCCTCTGGGGAATCTACAATAGGAAATCCATTTGACAGTTAGTCACATACCGTAACTCGTTGGCACGTACCGTAAGGTATAAAAAAGGTGCGCTCACTTGGTCGCTCGAACCCTTTAGTGTGGAGTCCTAGTTGTGGGCAATCCTTCGTCAACGAGAGCCTTTGTTTACATTCCTTTAAACCTACATGTGAACCATAGTTGTATGACCCATATAAATTATTTCTTTATGTTTGTGTCTGGGACCATTGTCATTCGGATTCAGTTGGATTTCTTGTCAATAGATATGAACTTGTTGGGCCATTTAAACTGGGACGAGTTCGTGTCCTTTGAAAATTGGGCCAAAAGCTTCTAAAATGCCGATGAGCCATTTTGTGTTTAGGCCTTTTATTATTTGAAGTTGTTTAGCCAAGTTATCGCAAAAGTATAAACTCGTTGGGCCTTTTTAACTGGGACAAGTTTGCACCTCACAATAGTATGATTGAATGCTTTAAAATGATAATGGGCCGACTTCTATATTCTATACATCGCGTGCATCTCATGCATCTCATGCATACACGCATCATGTTAACCCCATGTGTCTTAAAAGCCATCATAGATACCCGTTGGGTTAGGGAAGAAGGAAGACTCGTCAGAAGACCATCAACCAACATGAGCGAGTCAGTCAATGAGGGATCCCGCCTGGATCAATTGGAGACCAAAGTAACCGAAATTATTGAGATGTTGCAAGTTTTGACTAATGCTGTGGCCAGTTTAACCGTACCCCGTATAGCCAATAACAAAAAGTTTTACAACCAGAATTGAAAGACCATTGGGGAACCTTCAAGGACCAAGACCACTCCATCTGAGATTGCCCCTATCAGAAACATACGATTCTCCAATCTTGGTAGACATTTGTCGAAGGTATTTGAAGAGCTGAGAAGGCAATGACTCTTAAATCCCTTAGAGCCTAGACCACTTCCAAACCCTCTGCCACGCTACCTTAACCTGAACCTTTACTGTTACTTCCACCAGCAACATGGCCATGACACCGATAATTGCACCCGCCTTAGGCACGAGATCCAAAACTTCATTGATAGCTATAAAATACCCGACCCAAAAAAAGGACAACTCAACACATTGACCGGTGCTTACACATGCGTATAACGCAAGCGCACGTATCGTTCAAGTAGTATAAAAAGTATCGATCCCACGAGGACTTAATACCTAAGCTATTAATTTTATGAGCCATTTAGAGACGTAGTCTACAGCAACCAGGGTGTACAGGTTTCCGAATGATGGAATAAACCCATGAAATCAATACCCCATACATCGAATATTTCCACTTCTAGAATGTTTTGCAACGGTCCTTCATTTCTCCTTGAAATATTCCCCGTTTTCTGGCACCTGTCACATTGAAGAGCAAAAAGATAAGCATCTTTAAAAAGAGTGGGCCATAACAAACCTGATTGTAGGACTTTGGCTGCAGTTTTGTTTCCACTGAAGTGTCCGCCATATGGTGATGAATGACAGTGCTGCAAAACACTGTTGACTTCCTTCTGTGGAACACACCGTCTTAATAGTTGATCAGCACACTGTTTGAACAGGTACGGCTCATCCCAGACATAATGCTTGACTTTTTGAAGAATTTCTTTTGTTACTGAGTTGTCCATTCCAACGGCCATTTTCCTGACATAATGTAATTGACATAGTCAGCATACCAAGGGGCATCTTGTTGTTTCAAGGCAAACAACTGTTCATCTGGAAAAATTTCTTTGATTGACAGATCTTTGTCAGCTGTTTCTCCATTCTCGAGCCTCGATAAGTGATCTTCCACCTGGTTTTCTGTTCCTTTCATGTCTCGAATCTCTACATCAAATTCTTACAGAAGAAGTATCCAACGGATCAATCTGGGTTTGGCAACTTTCTTCGTGATCAAGTATTTGATTGCTGAATGA
This sequence comes from Zanthoxylum bungeanum, assembly GCA_019454045.1. NCBI lineage: Eukaryota > Viridiplantae > Streptophyta > Magnoliopsida > Sapindales > Rutaceae > Zanthoxylum > Zanthoxylum bungeanum. The sequence goes on from SKCR01038617.1 coordinate 16,906, forward strand.
TCTGTGTAGACCACCACTTTGGTACCCAGCAGATAGGAGCAGAATTTGTCAAAAGCGTACACAACTACGAGCAACTCTTTTTCAGTGGTTGTGTAGTTGAGTTGAACTTCATTCAGAGTTCTACTGGAGTAGTAAATGGTGTGGAAAATCTTTGCTTTGTGTTGTCCCAAAACTGCACCTACAACAAAATCACTAGCATCACACATTACTTCAAATGGAAGGGTCCAGTCTGGTGTTACAATGATGGGGGCAGAAATCAGCTTCTGCTTTAAGATCTCAAAAGCTTCCTGGCATTCTTTGGTGAAGTTGAAAGGCACATCATTCTCCAGAAGATTGCACAGAGGTTTAGCAATCTTGGAAAAGTCTTTGATAAATCTCCTGTAAAAACCTGCATGTCCGAGAAAGCTCCGAATCCCTTTGACAGATGTCGGCGTAGGTAGTTTTTCAATTGTTTCAATCTTTGCTTTGTCTACCTCGATTCCTTTTTGTGAGATCCGGTGTCCAAGAACAATGCCCTCATGTACCATGAAATGGCATTTCTCCCAATTGAGCACCAAGTTTGTATTTTCACACCTTTGTAACACATGTTGCAAATTTTGCAAGCAGTGGTCAAAAGAATCTCCAAACACAGAAAAGTCATCCATAAAAACCTCCATACTATGTTCCAGCATATCTGAGAATATGGCCATCATGCAACGCTGAAAAAGTGGCATGGGCATTACATAATCCAAATGGCATCCTACGGAAAGCAAAAGTACCATAGGGACATGTAAATGTGGTTTTCTAATGATCTTCTGGGGTGATGGAAATCTGATTGTACCCTGAATATCTGTCAAGAAAGCAATAGAACTCATGTCCCGCCAGTCTGTCTAACATCTGGTCAATGAATGGAAGTGGAAAATGGTCATTTCTCGTGGCTTTATTCAGCTTCCTATAGTCCGTGCATACTCTCCATCCAATCACTGTTCTTGTTGGGATTAGCTCGTTCTTTTCATTGGTAATCACAGTAATTCCTCCTTTCTTTGATACACACTGCATAAGACTCACCCAACTACTGTCTGAGATGGGGTAAATGATGTCAGCATCCAACCATTTGATTATTTCTTTCTTTACGACTTCCTTCATGATTGGATTGAGTCTCCTTTGATGCTCCACTGTGGGTTTGTACTCATCGTTCATCAGAATCTTGTGCATGCAAAATGATGGACTAATGCCTTGAATGTCTGTTATAGTCCAGCCAATGGCTCTTTTGTGCTCTCGGTATACTCTCCGTAATTTTTCTTCCTGCTCCAATGTTAGTAAAGAAGAAATAATAATAGGTAATTCAGAAGAGTTTCCAAGAAATGCATACCTGAGATGGCTCGGAAGTAACTTCAACTCCAGCTGTGGTGGTTCTTCAATCGAAGGCTTGATTCGATCTTTCTTTGGCAGTTCCAAGCTTTCAACTGGTGGTATCGCTTTGAATCGGAATGGTTTGTCAAGGTAGTTGATACATTCCAGGATTTCAGCATCTAGCTCGCTGTCAGTCATGTTGGTGATGCAAGCTTCGAGTGTATCTGTGGGATTTGGCTCAGTATCCTGAACGATACTATCAACAACATCAACTCTGAAGCATTCTTCTTCATTTTCATCGCTCGGGAATTTCATGGCTTTGAAAACATTAAAGGTAACTTCTTGGTCCTGCACTTTCATGGTCAATTCTCTTTTTTGCACATCAATCACAGTTTTACATGTAGCCAAGAATGGTCTCCCAAGAATGATATGTACTTCTTTGTCTTCTTCCATGTCAATGATGATGAAATCTGCTGGAAGAATGAGTTTGTCGACTTTGACCAGCACATCTTCAATAACACCTCTTGGAAATGCAAGCGTTCGATCAGCAAGTTGCAACGAGACTGAGGTAGGCATTGCTTCTCCAATCTGCAGTTTCCTGTAAATAGAAAAGACATCAAGTTAACACTAGCACCTAAATCACATAAAGCGTTACCGATATAATTTTCTCCAATGGTGCATGGAACTGTGAAACTGCCAGGATCTTTCAACTTCGAGGGAAGTTTCCTCTGAATAATGGCACTGCATTCTTCCGTCAATGCTACTGTCTCGTAGTCTCCCAATCTCCGTTTTCGTGAAAGAATGTCTTTCATGAATTTTACATAGCTGGTCATTTCTTCCAAGGCTTCTGCAAATGGAATGTTGATGTGAAGCTTTTTGAACACCTCCAGGAATCGAGCAAACTGCTTGTCCAGTTTTGTTTTCTGAAGTCGTTGAGGAAAAGGTGGAGGTGGAATGATTTTTTCTGGTTCTTTTTTCCTTTGCTTCTTTTTCCTCCATCTGTTGCTCTTCTTCTTTTGGAACTTCTTCTTGGGACACCTTGATTCCAACATCTTTGTTGATTTCAGTACCGCTTTTCAAAGTAATGGCTTGACATTGCTCATTCCCTCGATTCCTTGGATTGGGTTCTGTGTTGCTTGGAAGATTACCTGGCGGTCTGTAACTCTGAGCATTGGCTAGTTGTCTGATTTGATTCTCCAGTGCTTTGATGAAAGCTGATTGGCTCTGAAAAATAGCATCGTACTTTTTAACTGAGCCAGAACTTCTACTATTCCTGGTTCATTTACCTGCTCCTGGCCTTTGTTCTGTTGCTGGAATCCAGGTGGTGGATAGTTCTGTTGTTGGCTTGAATTGTTGCTTCATGAAAAATTAGGATGATTCCTCCACCTTGGGTTGTAGGTGTTGGAATATGGATTGTTCCCATATCTGTTGAAATTGTTGACATAATTCACCGTTTCTTCAAGTTGGTTTGGTTCTGGTGCTCCTCCATATGGTGAACTTGTGGATCCAGTGGTAAGAGTCTCCATGAATTTGCATATCTGATCTAACTTGGCGTTGACTTCTGTATTGGCTCCACTTTCATAAATTCCTGCCATTCTTTGGATCGTGCTCCTTTCTGTTGGCCACAAGGAATTGTTGTCATTTCTTCAATTAGGTCCCAGGCCTGATCTTCTCATTTTGCCATCAAGGCTCCTCCAGCAGCAGCATCGATTGTGGTTCTCATTATTCCAGAAAGCCCATTATAGAATGTTTGGACTTGAAGCCATTTTGGAATCTCATGGTGAGGATATTTCCGGAGAAAATCTTTGTACCTTTCCCAAGCTTCGTAGAGAGTTTCTGAGTCTTGTTGCACAAAGGATGTGATATCATTCCTCAGCTTTCCAGTTCTGGCTGGTGGAAAGTACTTTGCAAGAAATTTGGTGGCTAAAGTGTTCCAAGTTGTGATGGAACCTGCTGGTAGTGAATGTTGCCAAGCTTTAACTCTGTCCTTCAAGGAGTATGGGAAAACACGCAGTCTCATTGCTTCTTCAGCTTCTCGGTTGTAATTGAAAGTGCCGCAAACTTCCAGGAAGTTGCTGATGTGGGCATTAGGATCTTCAGTTGCATTTCCCCCAAACTGAACTGACTGTTGAATCATATGAATGCATGTTTTGATGTCACCTGCATTTACTGGTAAGAGAGGAAGTACAATACAAGAAATGAGTCTGTCAACCACCGGAATGGTTATGTCTCGAATGGGAATTGGTGGTGCAACCTCCAAAGGTTCAGGTTCCATGTTGACTAAAGCTTCTTGGCCTTCTCGCCTTTCCCTTCTCAACTTTCTGATGGTTCTTTCAATTTTCGGGTCAAGCGGTCGGAGTTCAAAGCTTCTGGTTCGTCTCATGAAGTTTCTGAGAACCTGAAACACAAGAAAACAAAAACAATAAGTAAAAAAAGAAAATTAGATACAAGTAAAGGTATCTAACCTTAAAACTAATAGTGAAAGATAAATAAGTCCCCTGCAACGGCGCCAAAAACTCGACCGGTGCTTACACACGCGTATAACGCAAGTGCACATATCGTTCAAGTAGTATAAAAAGTATCGATCCCACGAGGACTTAATACCTAAGCTATTAATTTTATGAGGTCAAATGATTACTATTATCTAACAGGTTGTTTGATTGATTTGAAATGGTGACAATTCTAAATTTAAAAACAAGTAAATAAAATTGTTCGAAAGTAGATTTTAAGAAAATTCAATATTAAAAACTATATAGGGTTGTGATTTCTTCCAATATCATTTTAAAGATGAAGTGGTTATTTTATAGTTGGGTAATATATTGATTTATTAACCTAGAACACTAAATTATGTGAAAGCCTTTGTCGATGGTCAGACACAAATACCCAGTTTAACCCAATTGAACCATATGTCTATGTCAACCAAATTATTTGGATTCATTAAGTTTAAGTTCCAATTATGGCTACCCCCGCCCGACAGGTATATGTCTATCATGTAAGGAAATCTATTAAAGGGTTATCTATCCTCAAGGAAGATCGTGGGCTATTGAGTCTAAGGTCTTAAACTTAAAATCCATATGTCTAGTTCATTTTAAGTTTCCCAGTTCAATTTTATTAATGGCCAGTTAATGAAAAAACATTAAGATTATGACTCAATAAATAAATCTTTATTACCCAAACTATAATCTAACCCCTTATAAACCAGTGATATTAAAAGTCATCACAACCCGAGATAACTAATTTAGTTACAACACATAACTAGGGCTTTAAAAGACATAAAGTAAAAATACTGAAAAGTAATTGCGGTAAAGTAAAAGTTGAAAAGTAAATTGCAATAAAATAAAATAAAATGCTAAGGCAAAATGATCAACTTTTACTACTACTAATTTAGATATCTCCCATAATATAATATATAAACTTGTGATAACATTACCAACCAGCCATATAGGTGGTATCTTGATTAATTTAAATTAAGTCCAACCAGCCATTAAGGCGGAACCAAAATAAACCTGCCATATAGGCGGTAAGAAAATTTAATTACAAACCGACCAATCTGGCGGTATCCTTGATTAGTCAGGTTTAAACCAGATTAAAATGAATTACCAACCGACCAATCTGGCGGTATCTTTTTAAAGTCAAATTTTAAATAGTGAATATATTATATTAAAGGGAGATTAATCTAAATAGCAATAGTAAAAGAATTACCTTTCACCCTAGTAGGGGGAAGTTACCTCCTCATTACTGAAAAGTAAAAACTGAAAATTAAAGAAAGAAAAGTACTGTGCGTAAAAGTAAATTACGGAAAGTGAAAACTGAAAAGTAAAGAAAGGAAAGTGCGAAAGCGGAAATTAATTAATGAAAGCTGTAAATAAACAAACAAGATATAATATTCTTAGTATTCTTAAGGAATTCCTTAGAATAGAGTATGAATTTACAAATGAAATGACTTGGTATTTATAGGCAAAATTTTACCTCCATCAAATCATCCACCAAATCCATTATTAATTGCTCCACTAATGCTCCACCAAATCCATTATTAATTGCTCCACTAATTGCTTATCATGTTTGGTGGTGATTTGATAATTTTTATTATTTATTTATTAATTTAGTTTTGCTTTGAAAATGATTGAAATGGACTTTAATAATTACACACAACACACTTCGGGATGGTTCATCAATTTCGGGCATTAAATCTTCAGAATTCGAAATTATTTTGTCTTTCAAAGTTGTAGATCTTTGAGTCTTCTTTAATCTAGAACTTTAATCATCTCAATCCGATATTGGAGTAAAACGTTATGCCTAAAATACGACAGATGCGCAAAACTGGAATTTCCAAAACTGCACTTCGTTAAAACGCCCTTTCAAGTTTCCAATCTCCAAAATTAATATGTCAAGTCCAATTTTTGCCCTTATTTGACCCACATTTCGTCCTAAATAATTTCATTGTGTCCCAATATTATTTTATCTGCAAAATAAACTAAACCACATCAAAACGTTCATCAAACCCGAGAAACTAAACAAAATATTAAGTAAAAGGGGCGGTAAATATTGATATATTTTCCTCTCATCACACATACAAAAAACCTCCACCCACCCACATGATCAACTCCGGCCTACCCGACGACCCTGTCTTCCAAACCCACAACCACCAAACTTCTCGCATGGGGATACGAGACAACAGTGGTAAATGTGAAACAGAGCAGAGGAGGGGTTTTTGGAAAAACTTCTCAGACAGTGACGAGACGGAGGTTGCAAAAAGGGGAAGTAGATGGGAAAAAGAATTACTGTACTTGGAGAAACTGATGGTCGAAGGAAGCAAGAAGACGGGGGAAAACGAGGTCGCAAATTATGAGGATGTTAGTTTCCCTGATCTTATTCAATTATGATCCTACATTTTTAATAAAGACATTGATTTTGTCTACTTGTTCGAACCTTTTCTTAATGATAATAAAGACGTGCATTTCGCTTACTTGCCTGAGTCTCTTCCTTTCAACCTGCAACATGAATATATTTGACAAAATCATTCAACCCTGGTACTATGATATTCAGCGATACTTAGAACACGGGGAATTCCTGAAAGAAGCAAGCAGAAAAGACATGATAGCCATTCAGAAGTTGGGAAATGGGGCAGTGAAGCTGTCAAATTTAAAAGGAAACGAGTTCACCGAGCCGATCAACATGGACAGATTGAAGCTGTATTTTACCTAAGGAAGAGAAAACCGAGCAATCATCAAAGGAACCGGCGGAAGACATAACCCAACGGAATAGAAAATTCATACATGCATGCAAGCATACACGTTACGTACTTGCATTCTTTTGTGTTTTGTTTTGTATTCACAGGTTTCAAAGAAGAAAAAAAAAGCGGCGAAGGCAAGCCAAACAGAAACAGCAACAGTACAGTTTCAGGAATGAATAAGTATCAGTTTCAGAAATGAATCAATACCAGTTTCAGGAATGAACCAGTTTCGGGGAGGAATCCCAGGGTTGAGGCCTATATCAGTATGAGTTCCGGGAAAGGATCTTAGGGGGCGAAGCCCACATTATCAGCGGTTGAAAGGGAGAATTCCATGAAGTGAGTGAGTGAAAAAAAAAGAAGGAGAGAGAGAAGTCTTTGCTGGTTAAGCATATGTCCAGTGATGACATTGTTTGTTGTAGGGAGAAACCTTAGAAATGATAAGTGCGAGATGTGCTCTCATCCGATATTCTGAATGAATTGATCTTGGCTAGACTCACGAGCACTTGATTACAGGATCTCGACAGTAGAAGCCTCAGTAGTTTGTGAGATAACTAGTCGAAGAGATGGTGGATCAGTGAATGACCGTTTGTCTGGATGTCCATCCTGGTTTACTTATGCTACGATATATGATATGGTTGGAAACAAAGAAAAAGTCTCTGCAATGAAAAGAAAAAGAAAAATAGATCGCCTATAATCGATAAGCGTGAAGCTACCCATGAGCGAGTATTAGGACCACCATGAGGAGAAATGCTACCTTAAAGGGTAGGTGTGTCAAAGAAAGAAAAAGAAAGAAAAAGAAAGAAAAAAGAAAAAGAATGAAAAGAAAAAGAAAAAAAAAAGAAAGTTCAAAATGAAAAGAAAGAGACAAGAAAAAAAAGAAGAAGACCATATCATGTTAAATATGACGAAGTAATCACAGAGTGTGATCAAGACATCTAGATTGGTTAGACCCACTGGTCCGATTCTCCGAGACGAAATCATCAAGTTGGCCTACTTAATGATTAAGCTGCGAAAGAGCCGTGTCACACACACACTAGGAGTCTAGTTCAGATCACCTATTCAGACGATCAGAATTGAGTGTATCAAGTACTTTGAAGGTTCTCGGGTTTCGACGCAAAGCATTCATTGAGGACGAAAATATGTCTAGCTATCAGGATTGTCTCATGAGAGGCAGTATAGTATGTTGAAATAAATCATCACATCACTAATATCAGTTTAGGGATGAGTCCCTCGGGCGAGGCCCACATCAGAATTGCCGATATCAGTCTTCAGGAATGAATCCCAGGGGGCAAAGCCCACATCAGTGTTAGTTTCGGGGAAGAATCCTAGGGGGCGAGGCCCACATCAGCATCAGTATCAGTTTTAGGAACGAATCCTAGGGTCGAGGCCCATATCAGTTTCGGGAATGAATCTCAGTTTTGGAATGAATCCGAGAATGAATCTCAGTTTTGGAATGAATCCGGGAATGAATCTCAGTTTTGGAATGAATCCGAGAATGAATCTCAGTTTTGGAATGAATCTGAGAATGAATCTCAGTTTTGGAATGAATCCGAGAATAAATCTCAGTTTTGGAGTGAATCCGGGAATGAATCTCAATTTTGGAATGAATCCGGGAATGAATCTCAGTTTTGGAATGAATCCGGGAATGAATCTCAGTTTTGGAATGAATCCGAGAATGAATCTCAGTTTTGGATGAATCGGGAATGAATCTCAGTTTTGGAATGAATCCAGGAATGAATATCAGTTTTGGAATGAATCCGGGAATGAATCCCAGGGTCGAGGCCCACATCGGAATAAATCCGGGAATGAGTCCCAGGGTCAAGGCCCACTTCACCAGTAGTTTTGGGAATGAATCCCAGGTTCGAGGCCCACTTTATCAACTCGGTTCGAAAATGGACCACCTCTCATACAGCACAGTTCAGGGATGAACCATCGCATCACAACATCAGTTTTGACGGGTATGGCACTCCGGGTATGAGATATTACTGCGACACCTCGGGTATGAGGTTTAGCATGCCAGGTACGACACTCCAGGTATGGAGATATTTCAGCGACGCCTCGGGTATGGGGTGTAGTGATGAGTGGTAAATCTATCACTATTTCCCACTCATTTAACCTAATATTTTGTATAGTTTCTTGAGTTTTATGAATATTTTGATGTGTTTTGTGTTATTTTCTAGATAAATAAAGTTTCAGGACATTCTGGAGGTGATTTGGGCCAAAACAGTGAAAATTGGACGAAAATGGCATTTTGGTAATTTCCCGCGTCACGACGCCAAGACCTTCCGCGTCGCGACGCCTAAAGTGCGCCGAACAGTGCTAACGTGCGCCGAGTCCACGTGTCAGAATCTGAGAAAAGTTTGACTTTGCTAACGTGCGCCGTTCCACGTGTCACCATCACAGCCGATCTGCTAACATGCGCCGTGCCACATGTCACCATCCTACGGTGCTGACAGTCATCATCGCCACGTGTGCCATGTGTCACTCCACGTCATTGCCACGTCATCAGCCACATCACCAGGTTGACCGAGTCAACATGCCACCTCACCGCCACATCATCATCAGCCAATCAGGAAGTGCCACGTGTCGCAATCCTACGTTGCCGATAGTCCATTTCCCACGTGTCACCACGTCACCGCCACGTCAGTGCCACGTCAGCATCAATCATTGACTATCTAATCCTTATCTGACACTTGGCAGATAAGAATCTAGCCGACCAATCAGAAGCCGCCACGTGTCACAATAATTGAGTCTCCAACAACCTTGCCACGTGTCATCTTATCACCTTATCCAGAATCTCAACCGATGAACCAGAGCGTGCCACGTCGACAGAAGCTGGCGTAGCGACGCCAAAGGCCTCAGCGTCGCGACGCCGGATGCCTATCCGCGCCTATAAATGAGCTCGAGATTTCAGTTTAGCTGCACCACTCTCTCTCTTCTCTTTGATGTAAAGAGAGAGTTTCTCTCTCGGTTTATTTTAGTTTTTTTTTTTTATTTTAGTTTTGTAAATAATTTAATTACGTTCTGTAATAATAGTAATTTACTTTTTACTTTTTACTTTTTACAGTTTACTATTCACATGATGAGGTAACTTCCCCAGCTAGGGTGAAAAGATAATTCTTTTACTGTTATTATTAGATTAATCTCCCTTAAAAATAATATATTCACTATTTAAAATATTGACTTAAAAAGGATACCGCCAGATTGGTCGGTTGGTAATTCATTTTAATCTGGTTTAAACCTGACTAATAAAGGATACCGCCAGATGGTCGGTTGGTAATTAATTTTTTCTTACCGCCTATATGGCAGGTTTATTTTGGTTCTGCCTTATGGCTGGTTGGACTTAATTTGACTTAATAGGATACCGCCAGATTGGTCGGTTGGTAATATTATCACAAGTTTAATATTATTTTATGGGAGATATCTAAATAGTAAACAGTAAAGTTGATCATTTTACCTTAGCATTTTATTTTACTTTTCAGCATTTTACGTCTTTTAAGTTTTACTAGCCCTAATATGTGTTAGTTATCTGGGGTTGTGATGAATTCTAATATCACCGGTTTATAGGGGTTATTTTATAGTTTGGGTAATTTAAAGGTTTACTTATTAAGTCTTAAGCTTAATGCTTCTTGTTGTCTGATCACCAATAGGATTGATGTGGTAAATCTAAAATGAACTAGACATAGGGATTTTAGGTTTCAACCTTAGACTTAATAGCCCACGATCTTCCTTGAGGATAGATAACCCTTTAATAGATTTCCTTACAGGATAGACATATACCTGTCGGGCGGGGGTAGCCATAATTGGATCTCAAACTTAATGAATCCAGATAATTTGGTTGACATGGACATATGGTTCAATTGAGTTAAACTGGGTATTTGCGTCTGAGCATCGACAGAGGCTTTTGTATATTTAGTGTTCCAGGTTAGTAAACTGATTTATTACCCAAACATAAAATAATCACTTCATCTTTTAAAAGATATTAGAATGATTCACAACCCTAGATCTTGGTGTCTTTTGTTATTTTCCTTAATATTTTCTTTTGTCTTTTTATTTATTTATTTATTTACAAAAACCACATTCAACCAATCAAACAATCATTATCTTCTCCCTCAATTAGATATCTGTAAATAAATAGATTCAATAATTAATAACAATAGTAGGAATTAAGTCCTCGTGGGATCGATATTTTTATACTACTTGAACGATACGTGCGCTTGCGTTATACGTGTGTGTTTACGCCTGTCAAGTTTTTGGCGCCGTTACCGGGGACTTATGTTTCTTGAGTTATTAATTTTGAAGCTATCTAATTTACTTGTATCTAATTTTCTTCATTTTTATCTGTAATTTTTATTTCTTTCTTTTGTTTCAGGTGATTGAAAAAAAATGGAACATTATTGGGAGATTGAGAGATCACGTGCTTTACAAGAATATACACTTGACATCTGGGAGCAACTGTCCGGTTTTCTGAGGCCTGTTGTCCAGCCCAACAATTATCACTGGATGCCAGAACCAAGCAATACCACATTTTCTCAACAGAACGCAATGGGGAGATGTGACATATGTAATGGTAACCACCCTAGAGATTATTGCGAATACAACTACCATCCATGGTGGCAGAGCTATCAAGATCCTTCATGGTATGACGATCCATCACATTTCACAGAACCACATTTTCCATCTTATCCACCATCTACCAATGATCTTCATCAACAACTAGAACCATCAGAGGAAGATCAGTTGCTAAACATACTCAAAGATATGTTCATGAAACGAAAAGAAAAGTTGGATACAATGCTTGAAACAAGCCAGAATCAATTTGAAAGTATTCAGAGACAATCAGAATTCATTCAGAGGATGACAAATCAAATGAGACAATTCACAGAAAACCAGAACTACATACCTCAAGAACTAGTTTCAGATGACACTGATGAATCCTTCGAGTACCCAGAGATCCACAATGACACCTTAACAGATGAGGAGGCTGAGCAGTATCAACAACCAGAGGTATCAGTTCAGGAGCCCAAACCAGCAAAGTCTCTATTTGACTTTTATTATTCAGATTCTGACAAGGATGAAGCTGATCTATTTGTACCAACTGCACCAACAACGGAGGATCAAACTTTCAATCCTCAAAATGAAGATCTTGGAGCATGCTTTACCATGATGTTTGATGAAGATCTACCTGAACCATCCATTCCAGTCGTATCAGAGGATGAAAACCTAATGTCAGAAACATTTTTACATCCTCAGGCAGATACTTATGGAGCATGCATTTCACAGATGACAGATGAAGAGCAGAATATGGAAATTTTCAAATACATCTGTGAATAAAAGGTGGAGCAAGAAACAGAGCAAATGGAGGAGCAACTGTCAGACCAAATTGAAAATCCAGAGCATTCAGGAGAAACATCGCTGTATCGAGGAGTACAAATCAAATATATCACCCAGAAGCTTGACAGAATGGAACTTCCATTCCAAGTCAAACACTGTACGAGACCTTTTAATTTTCTTTCTTTCTTTGCAGGAACCACTGGAGCAACAATGAGCAAAAAGGTGGCACAAGCACTAAATGGGACAAAAATTTTATGCTACCTTACCGTTGGAAGAGACCCTTCAAAAGCAACGCTCATGGGATTGTCTTTAATCGGAAATCCAAAACGACATTGAAACCTCATTAACAGATGAATTTCAGTTACGTATGGCTGAAGACGAAAAATTTAGCGCTAGCAGGGAGGCAACCCATGCAATTTGTTGTAATTCTTGTTTTAATATTTTGTGTATACATATTGTAGAGTTTTTAATTTTGTGTGTTATTTTGTAGGGAAAGGCACAAACGAAGCATTTTAAGACAGAAGGAATGGTGTTTGGCAATCACAAAAGATGAGAAACAATTCATTAATTCTTGAGACGCATCCTAATGAATTTATACTAAGCAAGTGGCGTATTGCATACATAATTCCGTTGCCTTAATTATTACTTTGATTCGCTTTTCTGTTTTAATTATCTTTATTTTCGTAGACAGGATCCATACTTTTTGACCTTTCACGATTCATTTTGTTGTTTAGCAAATAAACGTCCTCTGGAAGATACTAGTGCTATTATTACTCACCCTTTTTCAGGTAGTATAAATTCAGCCCGTCATTGCACTTTTGAAGGCATCCAGAGTTGAGAAAGAAATACATATAAAAAATGGAAGCCACTTCAAGAAGACGAGTTGAAAACATCTGTGTGTTTTGCGGTAGTAGTGTTGGTACTAAGCCACAATACGTAGAGGCAGCACAGGAATTGGGTCGAGTCTTAGCTGCAAGGAATATGCACTTAATATATGGCAGAGGAAATCTTGGACTTATGGGGATCGTTTCAAAGGCTGTACAAGAATGAGGCAGTCATGTTTTGGGAATCATCCCAAACCCTTGGCAGAGGCAAATCTTATTGGATCATCAAACGGAGAGGAACTGATCGTGCCAGGTATGTCTGAACGACTGGTAGAAATGATTAACCGTGCTGATTCTTTTATCGCTTTGCTAGGTGGCTTGGGTACATTGGAGGAAATTTTTATAGTTCTATCTTGGGCGAACCTGAACATAAACCAGAAACCGCTTGGACTGTTTAATGTTGATGGATTTAATGATTTTCTTTGTGTGTTTCTTGATGATGCTCGGAGAAATGGGTTCGTGTTAAAACCTATGAAAGAACTCCTCTTTACTGCCAGAATTGCTCCGGATCTAATAGACCAACTCTTAGCCTATGAACCACAAGTTGACCCTATCCTTTCAAAGATAAATTGGTCCGAGAACGATCGTGGTAAGAGGCGTCGTGTTAATCTGAATCTTAACCTTTAATTTCTTGTAGAATTTCAGCTAATCAGGTACTACCTTCTAAACTCTTCTTCTACTATTTAAGACATTGGGGACAATGTCTCATTTAGGTTTGGGGGAGGTAATTAGTTGATCAGTACCATGTTTTTTTTAGTTTGTGTGTTGTTTTTATTTTTAGTCCAAAATTTTTCGAAAAATACAAAAAAATTTAAAAATTTTCAAAAATTACAAAAAAATATTTTGTGTTTTTTTTTTGACTAAAATGGTGAAATTGGTGAGAGATAGCTGAGTAAGGAGTTTCCACTCCTGAGACGTATCTCAAGCCTATTTTCGAAATAAGTTAATTTTTGTTTATTTCCTTTTGAATTATTTAATTTGTGAATTCTCCATAAAACAGACTAAAATGGATCTTCATATGCTCAGTTGACAGATATTATCAACATATATAGTAACATACAGACATGAGCTAAAATTGAAAAGTTTGTAATATTCAGTGCTCTAGTTTAATTGGAGGAAGCATCTCAAAAGCAGTGGAGTAAAAAAAAAAAAAACGTCTGAGATCCGAGTTATTAAGTTTGTAAGGGTGTTTTAACACCTAGTGCCCTAAAACCAACTGGTTTGGGAGTCACTGGCCCAAAGCTCGTTACATGGATCAAAGATGCTGCAAAAATATATATATCTGAAGTATGAGTAATTAAGTTCGTAGGAGAGTCTTAACACCTGGTGCCCTAAAGCCAACTGGTTTGGGAGCCACCGACCCAACACTCGTTACATAGATGGAAAATATTGTATATAAATTAAAAAAAAAATCAAAGAAAAATTCAGAAAAATCAGAAAAATTATTCCATTGCTGCAAATGAAATCTGATAGAACTTTAGGACAAAAATATTACTCTCTTATCAACTACACTTATGACTGTTGTGGGCAAAAATGAGTTGTTTAATATTTTGTTGGCTGTGTATATGAAGAATGGTAAAATAATCGGAGAATTTATTTATTCCGTAATTTAGAAAGAAACAAAACAACTAGTAACTTAGAGTAGAAGTTTCACCTGATTAGTCACTAACTTCTTTATTCTCTTTTCGCTTGTCTTCTTAAAAGTAGAATACTCCTTGGAAATAAATGTTGCTTAGGCTTGGTTAAATTATTGCACAAATCCTTTCATTACAAGTGACATAAGTAAGGGACCATTCCGAACCCAACGGTTTGAGGTCTTCCCTTGCGAGGGGTGAGTGCGGCCTTAAATCTCATTTTCCCGGTTCACACCGGGTGGCGACTCCATTATTCTCCAATTTAGTCCCCCGCGGGCTACTCCGTACTCCCAACCGGGCCACGAGCCCGGAACAACATGCGTCGCCCAGTTCCTGTGTTCCCACAATAACCACAAGCCTCTTTCGATGGTTGAGTGCAAATATCTAAAGTAACTTAATTAACTATATTTCTATGTTAACTAAATCACCCCAAATTTATTAAGGATAAGTTATGGATATACTCGCCCTACAGGTATATTTCTATCCTGAAGGGAAATCCCTAAGATGAGATCGTGCGTTATTGAATCTAAGGCTAAACCTAAAATTTGTTTGTCAAGTTCATTTATGTTTAACATATCAATGTTATAGGTGATCAGGCAACATGAAGCATTACGTATAAGATTCAACAAATAAACCAAAACATCTAATAAAATATAAGAGAATCAATTTATAAGTTCTTAAATATGGATTTCATCACAATCTCATATTAGAGATTTAGTTCCTACACATGCTTAGAAAGTCTAAATAAATATTCAACAATAAGTAACACTTTAAGGAAGTAAAGGAAAGAAAAAATTATGTCAATATCGCCAGTCCTTCACTCATTGTTGTTGACTTTCTGTGATATGCTCTTCTGATGTGTTTTGTCTTCTCAATAAAAAATATCATTTGGAGGTTGTAGAATTAGGTTATGAAAATTCTCCCTAGGTTTTGGGATGAGTTGTTGTTTATATATGAGGTTCGGGGTGTGTTTCCTGCTTAAAATCGAGTCTGGGATGAATCAGGATACACAAAATGCATCGCGACGCAGGTGATATCCCGTCGCGACTCCCCCTTCACTTTCACTGGGGCGTCACAAAGCGCCACGGTGGGCGTCGCAACACGCCAGCAACGCTCGTTTTGCCGAGAGCTTGCTCCATAGCGCGTCTCGACGTGCGGTACAACGTCGGGACATGCCTTGTGACTCCAAATTTGGCCTAATTTGCACTGTATTTTGCAGCTTTCATCCCTTATTGATTCCATTGAGTCTCGATATTATCTTTACTTGCAAAATGAACCCAAAACACATCAATACGCTCATAAAACTTGAGATAACTCATAAAACATCAAGCTATAGAGGGGGCAAATTTATACATATTTGTCGCTCATCATCAGCCCATCATAGACGCCCAAGTCCAACATGAATAAAATGACCTAATTGATAGAAGAAAATATAAAATTCGCCAGCAAGGACTCATTAGGAAAATACAACATTATATTCGCCAACAATGACTCATTAGGAAAATATAACATTCGCCAGTAAGGACTCATTAGGAAAATATAACATATATTTAATTTTCTTTTACATAGCATTTGGAACAAATAAATTGGAAATATGAAATTCTTTTATAAATGAATTTCAGGTAAAATTCATTTGCAAATGAATTTTTATATTTGGTATGCTATAATTTAAAACATATAATTTAATTGAATTCTATATAATCAAATTTGGAATAAATTCAGAATTGAAAATTCATTTGCCTTTATTTCCTAATATATCCCTAATTTAATAATCTTACAAAAATAAGTAAGAAACACTAATATATAACTAAATTTATATTGAAAATTCAGAGTTGAAAATTCATTGGCTAACAGTTATTTTAACTTAAAATTGAATCAAGACCTAAAAAATATAGGACTAAATTTATCAGGCATACAAGCAAGCATATAAGTTTCAAAAGGAACATAGTCAACCCTAATATGAATATAAGCATGACAATAATTCCTTCTAGAAAAAATTTAGCTACCTATGTCCAAAAATATGTCAAATACGTAGTTAAAGTAATTAATTAAAATTCTATTAACACGAAAAATAGTTCAAATAGAAAAAATCACTTAGAAAGGTAAAAAAAAAAAAAAACACAATACATGTTAATAAATAAACAATCACACAAACCTAAGATTTATACACATAATCAAATCACATATAAGAAGTTATGTTATCCCTTATTTTTTCTCCAATCATAAATTTTTAAAATTGTAAATGAAATCCACAAAATTTTGTGAAATTTATTTGTTCCAAACAGAATGTTAGAGAGGAATTCAATCCAAAATTCTCTTTTGAAACCACAAACATATGTTGAAAATTCTTATAATAAAAAGAACGGCCACAAAATTCTTGATTTCATTTTAGTGCATTATTTTACTGGGATGAACAACTTTTGGAATTTGGGGATCAACTAATAGTGCTGTTACTAACTGGATGTCACCATCATAAGAGCACAAGCATGAATGTAATTCTATTCTGGCGTCTATCTATTGCAAGTATAATAATGGACAATACATAATAGCATATATATAATTTATATGTAAAGAAGAAAAGAATCTGAAATCCTGTTGGCAATGGTGGTTGGTGAAATAATACGTTGAATTCACAACAAAAAGTTGGTCACTACCAACGTGACGTCATTCCACTTTTTGTATATATATAAATACATTACATTGTTAGTTTCATCTAATGAAAAACATTATTTCAAGGAGGTAAAAAAAACAAATGATTGGGTGGGAGGATATTTACAAAGTAGTGGTGGCCATGGTGCCTCTCTATTTTGCTCTAATGTTAGGTTATGGCTCTGTGAAATGGTGGAGAATAATTGCTCCAGAAGAGTGTGCTGCTGTCAATCGCTTTGTTTGCTATTTCACTCTTCCTCTATTCACAATTGAATTCACAACTCACGTTGATCCTTTCAGTATGAATTATCGATTCATCGGAGCTGATGCTATATCCAAGCTGATTATAGTGATTGTGTTAGCATTTTGGGCTATGTGTAGCAACAAGAGTAGCTATTCTTGGTGTATCACAAACTTCTCTTTGTGTACTCTAACAAATACTCTTGTTGTAGGAGTTCCTTTAATGAAAGCCATGTATGGCCCAATGGCTGTTGATCTTGTTGTTCAATCATCTGTTGTTCAATCCATTGTATGGTTTACAATTTTCTTGTTCGTTCTGGAATTTCGAAGGGCCGGGAAAGATTTAGAGGAAGGTCATGTAAATCTTGAGAGGCCTTCATTTTGGCATTTGATGAAGGTTGTGTTGCTGAAAATAGCCAAGAACCCTAATTCATATGCTTGTATTATAGGCCTTGCCTGGGCTTTTGTGGCAAACAGGTATGCATGCATGTTTTGGTTAATTAATTGTTATTTTAAAAACTAATTATTATTATTATTATTATTATTGCAGGTGGCATTTTCAGATGCCAAGCATTATTGAGGGATCAATATTGATAATGTCAAGAGCTGGGACTGGGACTGCCATGTTTAGCATGGGTGAGTTTAATTGATAGTAGAAAAAAAAAACAATTAAAAGGAATCTTCGATATGTAATGGGATGTTTCAATTATGCAGGGATCTTTATGGCTTTACAGGAGAAGTTGATAGCATGTGGCCCTGGGCTTACTCTTTTGGGAATGGTATTAAAGTTCATAGCAGGACCAGCAGCAATGGCGATTGGTTCTATTGCTACGGGTTTACATGGTGATGTTTTACGTGTAGCGATCATTCAGGTAAAACCCCTTTATAGTTTCATGCCCTCACTTCCGCAAATTTAGTTAAAGAAAACTTCTTTCGAATACTCATTCCCACTTTTAATCAAAATTATGCGGTTTAATTTTAAAATAATTATAATTATATATATACAAAAATAAAAAATTATTCCTTAAGCTACTTTGCATTTATTAACATTTTGCAAATTTTCATGGCATCTCAACAGCACTAATATGCTACTTTACACTACACATGATTAATAGTCAATACTATAATTGGCTCATAAAATGCTTACTGCCGTGGATGGTGGTGGCGCCACTAGTGTTGTGAGCATATAATTTTTCACTAATAAATTATTTTTTTGTTGATTACTTTTAAATGCACGACTAGTTTGTCATATAATTTTAAGCAATGATATACAAACAAAATGAATACTAAAAGTGGATAAAATTACCATCTAACTGACATCAATTTAATAAAAAATTATTCTCATTTAGCTCTGATTTAATTTCTTTATCATTTTCCTATAATTTATTGAATTCATTCCGGTCTAATACACCAAAAGGTACCCAAAAGTGTTTGCATGACTTGTATATTGGAATATATATACAATGTACAGTATTGTATGTATTAAGTAAAAGTTTAGAGTGAGGGTCTTATTATATTTTAATGCCCAAAGTATATGCTTAAAGACTTTAATAAGTTGCTGTCAAAGAGCCTGATCTTAATGATTTATAAGTAGTTATATTTTGTATTTTTATTTATTTATTTATTTTTTAAATAGTTCAAGTTAGTTGCATCCGCTTATGCAAGATAACCACGACAACTTGCATTAGTGGATTCTTCTCAAAATATAAATTGAATTTGACATATTTAATTGATCTCACATATATCCTTTACTGCCCATATATGTTTTGCAGGCAGCACTTCCAGAAGCCATTACGTCCTTCATATTTGCTAAAGAATATGGACTACATGCCGATGTTCTTAGCACTGCGTAAGTTGGTTGATATTTATTTAAATTGCTTTTACCTGTTAGCTTCCTAATAAATTTTTAATATTTCATTTCATCTTAAGTATTAAAATAGTAGCAGAAAATTAATATAACTATTTTTTTTATTTAAATTTTGACTCTAGCAATAGATATTTATAACAGAATATTAAATCTACCATTCAGCAGTGTCGTACGTTACATCATCCATGGAATAAGGAGTTTTAAAATATATATATTATAAGAGATGAAAGTTTCATTAATAAATTACTTGAAATATTAAACTTTTACTAAGATATGTTCTTTATTTTTTTCTTCTTTCTTTCAGGGTTATCTTCGGTACGATTATATCGCTTCCTGTGCTGATTGCTTATTATATAATTCTAGATTTTGTACATTAATTTAAACGAGTCTTTTTTTTTTCTTTTCTTTCTTTCTTTTTATTAATATTTGCTGTAAATTGATCTTATTTCCCTACAGTCTACAGACACAAGTGGAGTTATTTTTTTATTTCTACTTTTTTGTTTATGATACACTTGATTACGTCAAAGATTGAATACCTTAAGTCAATGGTGTCTTTTGAGATGAAAGGATTTGAAATAGTAAAGGAATTTTTAAGAGAATGGTAGACAAACATAATAAAAGAAATTTCACATATAAACTTTTTTTTCAAATAATAAGAAATCTCACCGCCAAATCATTTTTTTCGGGATTAATCGGAGTAAATAAAATTCTCGACTGTCCCAGACTGTTATAAGAAACGCACTCCCTGGATTCAAACCCAGAATCCCAAGATGAGATCCTGAATCTTATATTACCAAGCCATAAGATAGTAAGAGAGAGTATGAACATTGTTCAAGGTCTACCTATTAACCCTTTTGATGAAGGTATTTTTTTTCTTTTGTGTGACCCCTAAATATATGAAGGAAATATTCAACCATATAAAATCTCCTGTCTTTTGCTTTCTCCCATTTATTTTATTCCGTATAATATTTAATATTCTACTCTCGATAATAATAAATGTACGCCCAAATGATAAATACAATTCTTTTACTCCAGAATTAATCCTAATTATTTCAGAAAAACTCAGTAAATTGATTATTATTCGGTCGGTTCATAAATAGAATCTTTCAAATGATGCCACAAGTGAAGCTTTTTTAATTTTTACTTTTTGTATCGTTCTTTTCATTGGGCAAATGACTCTTTATATAAATTTATTTATTATCCAACTTCAAAGAATGATGTGTATGCGCGCATGCGCACATAATTTAAAAGGAAAATAACATCTAACACACCCTACAAATTACCATAATAATACTTTAATCATGATAATTTTAAAAATATAAATTTTAGTCTATATTGCCTTACTTCATATCCTCAAATATTTATTCATATTTCGATTATATTTTTATCAAATTTTGAAATAAATTTTTACTATTTTCGGATATTTTTGGATATTCAAATCATTTAACACTAATATGAAAATAAAGTACTCAAAATTAACAAAATATTCATAAAAGGCCCTAAATCTTATATTTTCAAAATTTCAAGACTAAAATATCATCAAGAAAATTTATAGGATAATGGAGTGTCATTTTCTCAAATCCTAATTGGTTAGACTATAGCAAAACAAGGGATGCGACTTATTATATATGTAGATTTCTTATTAACAAATATTATATTTGCCATAATATATATTGTTATCTAAATTTTTAAAATTAAATTACAGTTTAAATGTGACATATGATACGTGAAAATATATGATAATTAAATAAGTTTTAACGAAAGCAGATAGGAACATAAAGCATTTAGCTAATTTTCACAAATATAAATTAGTTAAATAATTCAAACTATAAAGGACTAAAGAAGCATTTACCTATGATTAAGTACACTATCTTTTATATATATATATATATATATATATATCTATATATATATGTGTGTGTGTATAATAAAATAAAATATAAAAAATTGGGTCAGGAACCTAACAATATAAAGCATATTCTATAGAAGTGACTCGGATGCAATAAACTCCTTGATAATGATTTCACAATCCTAATATCTGATCAAAGTTCGGATTCGATTACCGCATTTTTCATTAAATATTTTGTAGGCCTATATACAAATGGTTATTACATTTGCTTCAGATTATATTATTGAATTTAGTTTAGTTCAGTTCAGTATTCCAGAAAGTGCCTCAAATACAATTAGGTTGAGTATAGTAAATAGTATTGTCGTGAGAATATAAGTAATTAATATATAAATTGTAGAATAAAATCTAATTTTATTTATATATTACAAAACAGCATGCACAACACGATAATAACCTAATAATCATGGATCCTAAACCTCTACGACATTTCCCATGATACTTGAGAGGGTGACTGCAATTTGGGTGATATGGAATCTCGAGCATGACTTTTAAAGCTGAAGTGGCTGACCGATCTAGTAGCCAACCTGCAAAACTAGCAAACTGATTTGGTGTGAAACTCAGTAAATAACCACGCTCGTACTACAAATAAAACATAAAAGTCAAGAATATCATGTCATATATCAGAAGCTTTTCTGAATTATCAATTTTTATTTTCCTCTGTTCATTACACAAGTCAAATCCTCATATATATATATGTGTGTGTGCGCGCCCGCGCCCGCGCGTGTGTGTGTAAAATCTAAAGGCCAAACACCCAAAGCGTACAAAGCATAAATTCAAATATCAACAGAGTAAATCATTCAAAACCAAATCCATGTCAATCATTTGAAACAATAAGTTAAATTTTTATACTTTATCACGAATAAGTATATTTGGAATATCATCAAGTCGGTAAGTTAAATAAGCTTTCTTTAATTCCAGTAACCTTACGATAGCTTAACATCTGTGTCCTACACGTATTCACACATATTAGTTCATAAATCATAGCTCACTTCTCTTACAGTCACGCAAGTCCAATTTCAGAATTCTTACCTGAAGATATTTCTGACTGTAGGCACTGCATTTTTGCATATAAGTCCCTATGATGAGTCTCATTTGGAGGCACTACCTTTTAAGTCGCGGAAGTCACGGGAAACTGATGTCGGAAGGGGAAATTCAGAATAAGTATGTCATCATATTCATTTCACAAGTTCACTGTTTTCATTCGTGCTGCGTTCGCATCCACGTTCGAACGTCAAGCAGATTGTGGGCGTTCGTGTAGCGTTCGAATCGGCGTTCGAACGGTGTCAGTATTTCTGGTTTTGCTGCTAGCCTCACACCCAAGCCCAATTAGCCCACCAAAGCCCATAAAACACATCCAAATTAATTAAATACATATTTAACACATGACAAAATTAAATAAAATCTAAAAATCATGTACCAATTTAAAATAAAATCATGCCTAATTAAAATCAATCAAGTATATTATATTCCTAGCTAAACAAATTTCTTGCCTAAACAAAACAAATTAAATATATAACCTTCATAAACAAACCAAATTTTGTCTCCAATCAATCTTGTGTTTTCCTTACATAACACTAAATCATATCCTCCTTTAATGCACAAATCCATTCCTTGTCAAGCAAGGATTCACCCATCCTCTTTGTCTATAAAAGAAACACATTGCCAAGACAATTCCTCCTCCTCTAATTCATGCACATACAACAAAAAAAGGCTCTCTCTCTCACGCATACACAAAGAAAATAAGCCTTAGGCCTCACGCCCAAAACAAGAACAAGCATCAAAGAATTCTCCTCTCATCCCTCACTCTCCATAACCAAAAACATCAAGCCCCTAAACACTCCCCATAATTGAAAACAGCAGCCCTGCACCCCTGAAACTACAGAAAAACAGCAGCCCAAAACACCTATAACAGTAACTAAAAACTGCACTTTTAATCCCTAAAATAGTAACTAAACAAAACTACACTTTAAACCTTCAAAAACATCCAAAACAGTAGCCTAAATACAGCAAACACAATGATAAAAAATCAGCAGTAAAACAGAAGCAAAACAACAGCGAAACGGAGCGAAAACGGTAGCTTGAGCAGCGAAACAGCGAGGAAAATGAAAAATCAGTAAGCCGGAGGAGTTGCGGAGTTTAAGCCCTTCCGATCATCGTGTAACGAGCTTCCAAAAGTCGACGCAAAATGTTAGACCTGAGGGCACTTTTCACATCTATTTTCATTCATATTTTACTGTTTATTAAATTTTATTTGCATGATTATTGTGGAATGATGCATGTTGTGGCCCTTGAATAGATAGAAAATGTATGTATTGTGAAATGATGCATGTTGTGGCCTTTGAATAAAATAGAAAATGTGTCGCCTCTTGTGGTATATAGGATGGAAACCTAGACATAAATTCCGTAGCCGAATCCGAATGGACGGTAGTGCGGTCTGTACTTTACCACGATGCTTTGCCGCGTAGGATGATGTACATTCGGTTGAATGTAAGATGTGTTTAATCGGGTATACGAAGTCCAATATTGTTGTCTTTATATTTTTTCTATGCATTATGTTATTAGCACATGGGCTTAGTAAGTTGGATGAAAGGTCCTCCATTTCGAGGGGTTAAAATCCTTTACCACGATGCTTTGCCGCGCCGGATGATGTATATTTGGTTGAATGTAAGATGTGTTCAATCGGGTATACGAAGTCCGATATTGTTGTCTTTATCTTTTTTATATGCATTATGTTATTAGCGCATGGGCTTAGTAAGTTGGATTAAAGGTCCTCAATTTCGAGGGGTTAAAATCCTTTACCACGACTCTTTACCGCGCCGGATGATGTATATTCGGTTGAATGTAAGATTTGTTCAATCGGGTATACGAAGTCAGATATTGTTGTCTTTATCTTTTTTATATGCATTATGTTATTAGCGTATGGGCTTAGTAAGTTGGATTAAAGGTCATCCATTTCGAGGGGTTAAAATCCTTTACCACGATGCTTCGCCGCGTCGGACGACGTATATTCGGTTGAATATAAGATGTGTTCAATCAGGTATACAAAGTCCGATATTGTTGTCTTTATTTTTTATATGCATTATGTTATTAGCGCATGGGCTTAGTAAGTTGGATTAAAGGTCCTCCATTTCGAGGGGTTAAAATCATTTACCACGATGCTTTGTCGCGCCGGATGATGTATATTCGGTTGAATGTAAGATGTGTTCAATCGGGTATTCGAAGTCCGATATTGTTGTCTTTATATTTTTTTATGCATTATGTTATTAGCGTATGGGCTTAGTAAGTTGGATTAAAGGTCTTCCATTTCGAGGGGTTAAAATCCTTTACCACGAAGCTTTGCCGCGCCAGATGATGTATATTCTGTTGAATGTAAGATGTGTTCAATCGGGTATATGAAGTCCGATATTGTTGTCTTTTTCTTTTTTATATGCATTATGTTATTAGAGTATGGGCTTAGTAAGTTGGATTAAAGGTCCTCCATTTCGAGGGGTTAAAATCCTTTACCACGATGATTCGCCGCGCCGGACGACGTATATTTGGTTGAATATAAGATGTGTTCAATCGGGTATACAAAGTCCGATATTGTTATCTTTATTTTTTACATGCATTATGTTATTAGCGCATGGGCTTAGTAAGTTGGATTAAAGGTCCTCTATGTCGAGGGGTTAAAATCATTTACCACAATGCTTTGCCGCGCCTTTTAGCCCATTATTATTCATTAGGTGTCATCTATTCATCCGTTCACGTATGTATCATGTTGTTTACTGCATTTTGGGGGTCACTGCTGTAATCCCGTTCGAACGCGTTTCAGAACGCCGCACGAACGCATGTTTTTTGTCTCAGTTCATTCGAATGCGTTTACAAACGCTACTCGAACGCGAACTTTCTGTTTACCGTTCGAACACGGCTACGAACGCCGCACGAATGCCCATGGTAAACAGGCCCTCTTCCATCACATCTCATGCACAATTACTCATTTTGTCATTTACCTTTTTGATTGTCCATGTTTTCGTAGTTAGTCATTTATTGTGTTCACAAGATCACATGTTCGTTTCCATGATGCATGTTTACACGATAGTTATCTACTTATGCTTCCGCATTCATCCATTCAACATGTTCATGAAGTTATATGATTGCCGTTATTCCGATTTTCTTTCATGCGTGATTGTATAATTATTATCTACTGGCATGCCTATGATCAAATATAATGTGCTTATGACATCGTTTGCTTGCCGTATTTCAATTCATCTTTATGCATGCAAATTCGGACATAGATTATATGCAAATAGGTTGTATGCAAATAAGAAAATGTGTTACATATGAATTTAGATGAACTCTTGATTTATGCATGCGAACTTAGGAGTAAATTATCCTTGAAAATATATGTTGCATAGGATTGGTTAGATTATTGCACAAATCATTTCATTACAAGTGACATAAGTAAGGGACCATTCCGAACCCAACGGTTTGAGGTCTTCCCTTGCGAGGGGTGAGTGCGGCCTTAAATTATTTTCCTGGTTCACACCGGGTGGCGACTCCTTTATTCTCCGGTTTAGTCCCCCGCGGGCTACTCCGTACTCCCAACTAGGCCGCGAGCCTAGAACAGCATACGTCGCCCTGTTTCTGTGTCCCACAGTCTGGTGACTCCACTGGGGATAGAGAATCGGCCCCGAAACAATGTCTTGTAATGTTTGCGATTTGTGCTTTTAATTAACCGTGTCTACTGTGGGTTAAAAGGGGTTTAATCAAAGGAATTTTTTAAGGCTGGGTAATGGTTTGGTGTCTTCCTTCATTCACTACCTTTCTATAAGGAAAAGCTGTGAAGCCACCTAGATAATCATTTACTTGTACCCTATTGTGATGGACTAATTTGGAGGACTCATTGTTTATTCCTGTCACCAAGCGATAAGAGCCTAAGAGGCTTAGGTTTTTAAGAGAGTTCGTTCTGCCTTTCTTCTGGTGAATCTACAACGAGAAATCCATTTGACAGTCAGTCACACACCATAACTCGTTGGCACATACTGTAAGGTATAAAAAAGGTGCGCTCACTTGGTCGCTCGAACCCTTGAGTGGGGAGACCTAGTTGTGGGCAATCCTTCGCCAGCGAGAGTCTTTGTCTACACTCCCACAAACCCACACGTAGACCGGGGTTGTATGGCCTATAGCAACTATTTCCTTGTGCTTGTGGACCATCCTCATTTGGATGCAGTTGGACTTCTTGTCAGAAATGCGAACTTGTTGGGCCATTTAAACTGGGACGAGTTCGTATCCTATGACAATTGGGCCAAAATCTTCTGAAATGTTGATGGGCCACTCTGTAGAAATTATTTCTGTATACTTGTGTTTGGGAACACTGTCGTTTGGATCCATTCAGACCTTTTGTCATGAGGTATGGGCTTGTTGGGCCATTTAAACTGGGACAAGAACGTATCTTATGATGATTGGGCTAAAAGCTTCTAAAACGCCAATGGGCCATTATATGTTTGTGTTTAGGAACATTATCATTTGGATACTATTGGACTTCTTGCCATGAAATGTGAACTTGTTGGGCCATTTAAACTGGGACGAGTTCACTCCTATGACAGTTAGCCCAAAAGCTTCTAAAATGATGATGGGTCGATTTGTGTGAAAATTTTAATGAGTTGATATATTCCTTGTATCGTATGCATCTAATTCATCTCATGCATACATGTATCCTGTTAACACCCTCTATGTCTACAAAAGGCATCATAGATTCCCGTTGGGTTAGGAAAGAGGGAAGACTCACTAAAAGACTGGTAAAAGATATGAGTACATCCGATAACGAGGTATCCCGGATAGATCAGTTGGAAAACGGTCTCGCCAAAATTACTGAACAGTTGTAAGCCTTGACTACTGCTGTGGCTGGTATGGCTGTACCCCGTGCTGGGGGAAGTTCTGAGAATGTGAGGCGCGAGGAGCCTCCGAATGGGTTGGGGGATGATATCCCCACTTTTGATGACGACATGGCAGAGTATGCAACAGGCAGAGTGATTGGGTCTCAGGCAGAATTTCAGAAGCTTCGGGATCAGGTTGAAACAGTTACCCGCAAAATGAGGGGTAAACATGAAGAGTTGTTAGATTATGAGGCAATGACCTTCGAAGAACAGTTTCCAACTCAGTTCAAGATGCTGGATATGGCTAAGTTCAACGGGAATGGGGATCCGAGGGTCCATCTCCGTCAGTATGTTTCGGTTATGAGTTCAGTGGGTTTATCCAAGCGTCAAATGCAGAAAATGTTTGGGATGTCACTTGAGGGGGCGCCAATAGTTTTGTATCACAGCCTTGAGAATAAGATTAGGGAAGATTGGAGGGAACTGGCTGATGCTTTTCTGAAGCAATATGTTACAGATTTGGAAATTGATTTTTCACTCTGTGATTTGGAGAACACTAAGCAGAAACCGGAGGAAAGCTTCAAGGAGTATGTAGACCGCTGGAGAAGCCAGCTTCTGAAAATGCAGACTCGTCCCTCTGAGAAGGACCAGATTAAAATGATCATCAATGGCACCAAGCCCTCGATTTATGGCAAGCTGAGGAGGATGACCTCCATGATTATTGATTTTCGACAGTTGAGAGAAACTGTCATGGATATTGAAGAAGAAGAGGCAGAGAACATGAAGTCTTATGGCCTAAGTAGGAGGCCTATTGGGGGAACATCAGGTACCAAACCTGTTTCTATGGAGATTGCTGCCATCCGGAATCAGAGATTCTCCAACTTATGGAGGCTCTTGTCTAAGGTGCTGGAGAAATTAAAAAGACAAGGACTTCTGAAACCCCTGGAGACCAAACCACTTCCCAACCCTCCACCACCACATCTCAACATGAGCCAATACTGTCACTTCCACCAATAGAAAGGCCACGACACTGATAATTGTGCCCGCCTTCGCCATGAAATCCAAGACCTTATAGACTCCAAAAAGATACCCGACCTTGAAACGGAACGCCCCAACACACACCAAAATCCCCTACCAAATTACCACTCTGTCCCCCTACCGACCTATATGATAAACTCTGGCCTACCCAAAAGCCTTGTCCTCAAGTCCTTTGACCATCAAGCCTTTTGCCTGGGTATCTGGGACAGTAACAGTGAAGATGAGACAAAACGGGGGCAGAATTTCTGGGAAGACTTCTCCAGTAGTGATGAAGAAGAATGAGGGGAATGACACGCAGCGGTCGTTTCTATAATGATATGGCAGAAAAGGGTAAGGAAGTATTAACAGATGGCAGAGAAGTGATTGAGAATGAAGAGATTACTGAGGGAGATACATTGCTGAGGCAGTTGAAAAAGACCCGGGCACAGGTTAGCATCTGGGAATTGTTGTGTTCATCACAGGAACATAGACGGGCCATGGTTGAGGCCTTAAGCAAGATAGTAGTGCCAGAAGACGCCAACCCCGCAATGTTTGTTGGGTCAGTCCAAAAGGAAACTCTGCCAATATCCTTTTCTGAGGAAGAACTCCCGGCTGAGGGGAGAAATCATAATAGACCCTTGTTTATCAGGGCTGAAGTGAGGGGTAAAAGGACCTCTTGTGTGATGGTGGATGACGGCTCATCCATTAATGTGTGCCCGTTGAAGATTTTGGCCAAGCTGG
The DNA here is from genome assembly GCA_019454045.1 of Zanthoxylum bungeanum. Taxonomy (NCBI): domain Eukaryota; kingdom Viridiplantae; phylum Streptophyta; class Magnoliopsida; order Sapindales; family Rutaceae; genus Zanthoxylum; species Zanthoxylum bungeanum. Next base: position 45,598 of record SKCR01038617.1, read on the forward strand.
GTATGAAGGCAACAGATCTGGATCCCTCTAGTATGACTATCAAGGCTTATGATGATAGTAAGCGATGAGTTGAGGGTACATTTGTAGCAGCGGTCAAGGTTGGTCCTATTGAGGACAAAGTTAGTTCACAGTGCTGGATATCCCAGCTACTTTTGCCTTGTTGTTGGGAAGGCCTTGGTTTCATAAGCATGGAGGCGTGCCCTCTACTCTGCACCAGATGATTAAGTTCTCGTATGAGGGAGAGATTATCACCATTCGAGCTAAGGTGGACAATGTTGTAGCTGCTTTTGAGATACAGCCTTTCACGAGGTTCCAAGTGTCGGTGACTTTTGAGGAGTGGGTGGATCCTAGGGTGGCTAGGATCATGGAAAAGATGAAGTTCGAGCCGGGCAAAGGTTCAACATTGCCTAATTTTAGAGGTCAGACCACTAGAAGGGGTTTGGGGTACAAGTCTGATGAAGAAAAGCCGATGGCTAAAAAGAAATGGTTGAAATTGATGGAATGCTTTGTGAAGGCTTCGGGGTATCAAGGTGAGCCCGAACCAATAGAAGTTAATAGGATTGTGGTGCCTGGATTTGAGATCTTCCAGGATATGTTGGGTGAAAAGCCGCTGACAGAAGAAATTGTGAAAGAAGAAGATAAGTGGGAAGAAGAGTTGATGAAATTGGAGAGCCTGACTCCCGAAAAGGATGAAGAAACTGAGAAAAATCCGGTTGCGGAGGAAGAAATGTATGTGGATGATGAAGACATTTATCTTCCTGATTTATTTGAGTGTACTTCTGCATTTTCTAGTAATAAAGACAATCATTTTGCTTACTTGCCTGAGTCCATTCCTTTCAATTTGCATGACTTGAGTATATTTGATATCAGCTCAACCAGAACAAATGCATTTAACTTGGGCACGCCTGAGAACCCCAAGGAAATTCTGATTGCAAGTGAGGTTACCTCCGAGGAGAGGGAGAAATTAGAAGAAATATTAGTAAAATATGCCAAAGTGTTTGCTTGGTCCTACGAGGACATGCCTGGGGTAGACAGAAGTATTGCCCAGCATACAATACCAACTTATCCGAATACGAGGCTAGTAAAACAGAAACTCCGACGGATGAGACCGGAATGGGCTGAGAAAGTTAGAGAAGAAGTCAAGAAACAGATAGATGTGGGGTTCCTGGAAGTGGTAAAGTATCCCGAATGGTTATCAAATATTGTGCCAGTGCCGAAGAAAGACGGGAAAGTCAGAATGTGTGTGGATTACAGAGATCTCAACAAGGCTTGTCCGAAAGATGATTTTCCTCTACCTCATATTGATGTGCTAGTTGATAGTGCAGCTTTATCTGCCATGTATTCATTTGCAGATGGGTTTTCAGGGTATAATCAGGTTCTTATGGCTGAGGAAGACAAGCACAAAACTGCCTTTGTCACCGAGTGGGGTACTTATTGTTACAAAGTAATGTCGTTTGGGCTCAAGAATGCAGGAGCTACTTATCAGCGGATGGCCACTACATTGTTCCACGATCTGATGCACAAAGAGATTGAAGTGTATGTGGATGACATGATGGTGAAATCAGAGACAAGAATTGGGCATATAGAAGCACTGGAGAAGTTCCTTCAGAGGGTCGATAAGTACCACCTGCGATTGAATACTAAGAAATGTGTGTTTGGGGTAACATCAGGAAAATTGCTGGGACTTACAGTGGGAATGGGAGGAATAAAAGTAGATTCTGAGAAAATCAAGGCAATTACTGAGATGCCGGCACCGAAGACAGAGAAAGGGGTTAGAGCATTCCTGGGAAAAATTCAGTACATCAGTCGGTTCATCGCCAAGTTGACATTAGTGTGTGAGCCTATTTTCAAATTGTTTAGAAAGGACCAGCCAATGAAATGGAATGAACAGTGTCCTTCAGCCTTCGACAAGATCAGAGAATACTTGGTAAAACCTTATGTATTGAAACCTCCAAGACCGGGCAAGCCTTTGGTACTGTATTTGGCTATATAATCAGAAGCATTGGGTGCAATGATGGTACAGGTAGATGAGACCGGGGTAGAGCATGCAGTCTACTATCTCAGTAAGAAAATGCTTCCGTATGAAGCCCGCTATCAAGAAGTAGAGAAGATCTCTTTGGCAGTAGTATGGGCATCCAGAAAATTGCGGCATTACTTCCAATCTTACAAGATCCAGGTAGTGGCAAAGGAGAATCCTTTGAAATATCTGCATTTAGTGCCTTCGCTAGTAGGAAAATTGGGCAGATGGTTAGTGTTACTGACAGAGTTTGACATTGAGCACCTCACTTCCAAAGTGATCAAGGGGCGAGTCGTAGCAGAGTTTCTAGCATTGCAACCTATCGAAGGGGATCAACATAAGTTTGAATTTCCAGATGAAGAGATCCAGGCAATAACAGTTCAGGGATGGAAAATGTACTTTGACGGAGCAGTGAATTACAAGGGAGCCGGAATTAGGATTGTGATAGTGACCCCGGAAGGAGAAACCTTGCATATGGCCAAGAGGTTGACCTTCGGAGTAACCAACAACATGGCCGAGTACGAAACATGTGCTTTTGGGTTGACAGCACTGATAACCTTGAAGGCTGAGAGCGTAGAGGTCTACGGAGATTCAATGTTAGTAATTCGACAGATTTAGGGAGAATGGGAATTGAAGGAAGAACGGTTGAAACCTTACCTTTTTCACCTCAGAAAGTTGGCACATGCTATCCTCGATTGTAAGTTTCAGCACTTGCCGCGAGAATAGAATCAGATGGCAGATACATTGGCTACACTTGCAGCGACTTGGGAGAATCCAGAGAAGTTAGTAAAGAGACCATTGATACTAAAAACATCAAGCAAACCAATCTATGAGACAGAAAGAGTTTCGGAAGTAGAGATCGACGATGGTAAACCTTGGTATCATGACATTCAGAAGTATCTGGAACAAAGAGAGCTCCCAGAGGAAGCAAGCAGAAAAGACAGAATAGCCATTCAGAAGTTGGCTTTTCAGTATATGATTTTGAAAGGGGAACTGTACAAGAGGCAAGCAAATGGCTTTCAGCTAAAGTGTTTGAGAAGAGAATAAGCTCAGAAGATAATGGAAGAAATAAATGTCGGGGGTATGTGGACCACACATGAATGGGTTGAATTTGTCTCGTAAGATTGCAAGACAAGGTTTCCATTGGTTAACCATGGAGACAGACTGTGCGAAACTGGTAAATCATTGTCACGATTGTCAAGCACATGGTAATATGAATCATCTGCCTCACACAGAGTTACATGGGTTGTCAGAGCCTTGGCTTTTCTCAACATTGGGAATTGATATGATTGGAGATATTCGACCAAATGCATCGAATGGACATCGCTTCATAGTAGTGGTAGTAGACTACTTCTCAAAGTGGGTGGAAGCTGAATCATTCCGCAACGTTACAGCAAAGCAGATGGCAAAGTTCATTGCTCGGGATATCGTATGTCGGTATGGGATGTCGCATCATGTAGTGATAGATAACAGAGTTCAGTTTTAAGGGGAAATGAAGGCAATGCTATAGAGATATGGGATAGGTCATCACAAGTCATAACCTTACAGGCCGCAGGCAAATGGGGCAGTCGAGGCAGCCAATAAGACAATAAAGAAAATGTTAGCCAAGATGACAGATAACTACAGAGACTGGGCTGAGAAATTGCCGTACGCCTTGTGGGGGTACAGAACGTCTGTGAGAATAGCAAAATGAGCCACACCTTACTCTTTGGTTTATGGAATGGAAGCAGTTCTGCCAGTGGAAGTTGAGATACAATCAATGAGGGTATTAGCAGAAACAGTGTTACCTAAACAAGAATGGGTCGCACAGAGGTTTGAACACTTAACACTGCTAGATGAAAAGAGAATGAAGTCCTTGCATCACATGCTGATATATCAGAAGAGGTTGGCTCGGGCATTCAACAAGAAGGTGCGTCCTACTAAGATCAGAAATGCTGATTTGGTACTTTAGCAGTCAAGGCCTTCGATGACAGATCCAAGAGGAAAGTTCAGACCTAACTGGGAAGGACCTTACATAGTGCAGAAAGTAATGGGAAATGGGGTAGTGAGACTGTCAGACTTGGAAGGTAACGAGTTCACTGAGCCGATCAACGTGGACAAATTGAAGCAATATTTTACCTGAGAAAAAGAAGACTTGGCAGAAGACCTAACCCAACAGGATAAGGAAACTCATGCATGCACGTATACACGTAGCACATTTTGGCCTTCGTTTTGTGTTTGTTTTGTATTCACAGGTTTTGAAGAGAAAAAAAGAAGGCGGCGAAGACAAGCCGATCAGAAGCATCAACATACCAGCAGCAGTTTTGGGATGCGTTCTAGGGGGCGAGGCCCACATCAATACTAGCAGTAGTTTTGGGGATATGTCCCGGGGTTGAGGCCCACCTCAACACACATACCAATTGCCGTTATTGGGATGCGTCCTAGGATCGAGGTCCACTGCATCATCAGTTTCGGGATGCGTCCCGAAGTCAAGGCCCACCTTTTGTCAGTGGTATTGGGATGCGTCCCAGGGTCGAGGCCCCCGTTGTCGGTTGCATCTATTGGGATGCGTCTCAGGATCGAGGTCCACTACATCATCAGTTTCGGGATGTGTCCCGGGGTCGAGGCCCAACTTTTGTCAGCGGTATTGGGATGCGTCCCAGGGTCGAGGCCCCCGTTGTCGGTTGCAGGTATTGGGATGCTATTGGAATTCTCTAATCATCCCAAGATCATTTCAAGTAATGAAAATACATGTGAATACAATCAACGAAGTTGCGGAATACTTACTTTGATTGGTTGAGCGATGCGGTGGGCAACAAAAATTCAATTTTCTGCCCTCTGTATGTCACGGCAGTGAGCTGCTGTGGTTCCCCTCCATTTGCAGCTTTGGATCAATCTTCAAGCTCCAAGCTTCGTCATGGTGATTCCAAGCTCATGGGTGGCCTTCCCTATCACCTTCGCATGTCTCTCGGAGTGCTAGCTCTTGATGATTTTGCCACAAAATCACCACACTTTTGCTTCCCTCACTCACGGTTTTTCCCAGAAAACCAGTGAAGAAATGGCCAAAATGCAGAGAGAGAGAGATGAAGAAATATGCTCCAATTTCGTGAACCAAGAAGAGAGAGAGATGGATATGTGTTGTAATGTATTAAGTGTATCTAATACACTTCATTTGATTTCAAAAATCAAAATAAAACATATACAAATGATTAAAATAACAATAAATGTCATTCAATCTTTCAAAAGCTTTCCATCAACTCACATCACTCATGAATAGTGACTGGTGTCAATCACTCAAAGTGAAAGACATCTATCACTTGATTGACGAATGATGTGACGCTAGATGTGACTACTGATTTGACGCTTGATGTGATTTTCGTGTCGCACTCGAATTCGAAATGCGAATGCGCTCGCAAATACTCTCGGGCTCGGGTTCGCTAATTCCAAATTAATGAATTCTCCGTTGCGACGCAATTAAATGATTATGCCTAGTGAAATCACTATTCACGTCGCTAACGAAATAATTCTAAATTAACTCGTTTGCCCGAATTAAAATCTAATTTTAATTCCACGTCGAAATCCAATTTCGTATAATATATCGAATATATTATTTATCGATTAATTCCAAATTAATCGTTCTCTCTCTTTATATGATATTTTATCCTAGATAAAATATCTCTGTAATTAATTCCAGATTAATTTTCTCTCTCATCTAATTAATCAAGATTAATAAAGTGCGAGTCATACGTCATCGGTGAATCTTCGGGAAGCGACCCATGAGATCCCCGGATATGTTGGCAGTAAATTCGGTCGCCGGACTATCCGAACACGTAAGTACCTAGTACTACGTTTATACCGATTTACAAGACAAGATTGGCTTCTAGCAAAGCGCCATGCCTACCCAATTCTCTAGAAATATCCTTACAGGAATATAAGGATCTATATCAGGCGTAGTATACGTAGTATTGCATATTTCGATCCAGTATCAGATGATCACATGCTAGGTCTGGGGCTAGAATTGTGTCTGCCCCGTACGAAGCACATGTCGAATGTCTGATAACTAGTCTTTATAATCGGATAAACATATCCTTGTCATTTTATCCTGATGACTGCAGTACATAAGAGAACCAGTTCCGTATCCTACGTGACATCATCTCCATATTACTGAAGTGATACTTCCGTCTTGACATCACACCCAACACACTACGATTCTCAATATACCCAGAAGAGGCGTACACAGAACCTGTTAAAGCCCTGGATGACCAAAACCAAAGTATATTGATTGTCACAAGTATTAACGGTGCAAGTCTCAGGTTAAGACCAAATACACCTACCCTGATTTCGGACTTCCATAGACACATAGTCATACTACCAATGGAATTCCGAGGGGGTCTATCCAGAGCGAAGTTGTTTCCCGTACCATCGGTAAAACACAACCTCCTATTACACTTGCATGAGTATCCTATACCCAAATATATGAGAACTAAGCCGTTATGCCCTCACAACACGTACAAGTGTAATACTAGTCTTTTACACATTTATCGATGTCTAATCTCGATAATACTCTAACTAGGGATATTTAATGATTTATCCTTCGTGGACTGATACTGTCTCATATCATTCTCAATCCAGGAACAAATCATAGGTACCTCCTATCATTTATACATCTTGGTGATCTAATCACAAATAATAAGAGAGCAATCTCCTTTTTCATATAGTTAATTTGTACAACAACACCATGATCTGTACAAATAGTGACGATATGGGTCATAATTGTCCAACAGATGCGTCCCAGGATTGAGGTCTACTGCATCATCATTTTCGGGATGTGTCCCAGGGTCGAGGCCCCCGTTGTCGGTTGCAGCTATTTGGATGCGTCCTAGGATCGAGGTCCACTGCATCATCAACTCAGATCGAGGTAGCAGGCAAGTCAGGTGGCAGCTGGCGAGCCAGGTAAGTGAAAATGCATTGCATAACTTTGATAGGATTGTCACTGTTACATATGACACAATTCCCATCAAAGTGGGGGCGACTGTAGGCACTGCATTTTTGCATATAAGTCCCTATGATGAGTTTCATTTGGAGGCACTACCTTTTAAGTCGCGGGAAACGGACATCGGAAGGGGAAATTCAGAATACGTATGTCATCAGATTCATTTCACAAGTTCACTGTTTTTGTTCGTGCTGCGTTCGCAACCACGTTCGAACGTCAAGTAGATTACGGGCGTTCACGTTGCGTTCGAATCGGCGTTCGAACGGTGTCGGTATTTCTGGTTTTACTGCTAGCCTCACACCCAAGCCCAATTAGCCCATAAAACACATCCAAATTAATTAAATACATATTTAACACATGACAAAATTAAATAAAATCTAAAAATCATGTACCAATTTAAAATAAAATCATGCCTAATTAAAATCAATCAAGTATATTATATTCCTAGCTAAACAAATTTCATGCATAAACAAAACAAATTAAATATATATCCTTCCTAAACAAACCAAATTTTGTCACCAATCAATCTTGTGTTTTCCTTACATAACACTAAATCATATCCTCATTTAATGCACAAATCTCTTCCTTGTCAAGCAAGGATTCACCCATCCCCTTTGTCTATAAAAGAAACAGATTGCCAAGACACTTCCTCCTCCTCCTCGAATTCACGCACATACAGCAAAAAAGGCTCTCTCTCTCTCACGCATACACAAAGAAAAGAAGCCCTAGGCCTCACACCCAAAACAAGAACAAGCATCAAATAATTCTACTCTCATCCTTCACTCTCATAACCGAAAATATCAAGCCCCTAAACACTCCCCATAACCGAAAACAGCAGCCTTGCACCCCTGAAACTACCAAAAAACACTAGCCCAAAACACCTATAACAGTAACTAAAAACTGCACTTTTAATCCCTAAACGGGTAACTAAAAAAAACTGCACTTTAAACCTTCAAAAACATCCAAAATAGTAGCCTAAATATAGCAAACACAATGACAAAAAATCAGCAGTAAAACAGCAGCAAAACAACAGCGAAACAGAGCGAAGTTTGAGCAGCAAAACAGCGAGGAAAATGGAAAATCAGTAAGCCGGAAGAGTTGCGGAGTTTTAGCCCTTCCGATTATCGTGTAACGTGCTTCCAAAAGTTGACGCAAAAGGTTAGACCTGAGGGCACTTTTCACATCTATTTTCATTCGTATTTTATTGTTTATTAAATTTTATTTGCATGATTATTGTGGAATGATGCATGTTATGGCCCTTGAATAGATAGAAAATGTATGTATTGTGAAATGATGCATGTTGTGGCCCTTGAATAAAATGGAAAATGTGTCGCCTCTTGTGGTATATAGGATGGAAACCCAGACATAAATTTCATAGCCGAATCCGAATGGACGGTAGTGCAGTCTGTACTTGGGATACAACTCCACGTACCACTTGAGCAAGCGGCACATATTTCGATTTATTTTGTCTTGTTTGTTTATTACTCGTTATTTAATTTTTACATGTTATTTGTTTGTGTAATGATGAGATAAAGCGCATGGGCTTAGTAAGTTGGATTAAAGGTCCACCATTTCGAGGGGTTAAAATCCTTTACCACGATGCTTTGCCGCGCCGGATGATGTATATTCGGTTGAATGTAAGATGTGTTCAATCGGGTATACGAAGTCCGATATTGTTGTCTTTTTTTATATGTATTATGTTATTAGCGCATGGACTTAGTAAGTAGGATTAAAGGTCCTCCATTTCAAGGGGTTAAATCCTTTACCACGATGCTTTGCCGCGCCGGATGATGTACATTCGGTTGAATGTAAGATGTGTTCAATCGGGTATACGAAGTCCGATATTGTTGTCTTTATTTTTTTTATATGCATTATGTTATTAGCGCATGGGCTTAGTAAGTTGGATTAAAGGTCCTCTATTTCGAGGGGTTAAAATCCTTTACCATGATGCTTTGCCGCACTGGATGATGTATATTCGGTTGAATGTAAGATGTGTTCAATCGGGTATACGAAGTCCGATATTGTTGTCTTTATCTTTTTTATATGCATTATGTTATTATCACATGGGCTTAGTAAGTTGGATTAAAGGTCCTCCATTTCGAGGGGTTAAACATTTACCACGATGCTTTGCCGTGCCTTTTAGCCCATTATTATTGATTAGGTGTCATCTATTCATCCGTTCAAGTATGTGTCATGTTGTTTACTGCATTTTGGAGGTCACTACTGTAATCCCGTTCGAACGCGTTTCAGAACGCCGCACGAACGCATGTTTTCTGTCTCAGTTCGTTCGAATACGATAAACAGGCCCTCTTCCATCACATCTATGCACGGTTACTCATTTTGTCATTTACCTTTTTGATTGTCCATGTTCTCGCAGTTAGTCGTTTATTGTGTTCACAAGATCACATGTTTGTTTCCATGATGCATGTTTACACGATAGTTATCTACTTATGCTTCTGCATTCATCCATTCAACATGTTCATGATGTTATATGATTGCCGTTATTCCGATTTGCTTTCATGCGTGATTGTACAATTATTATCTACTGGCATGCCTATGATCAAATGTAATGTGCTTATGACATCGTTTTCTTGCCGTATTTCAATTCATCTTTTTGCATGCAAATTTGGACATAGATTATATGCAAATAAGTTGTATGCAAATATGAAAATGTGTTACATTTGAATTTAGATGAACTCTTGATTTATGCATGCGAACTTAGGAGTAAATTATCCTTGGAAATATATGTTGCTTAGGCTTGGTTAGATTATTGCACAAATCATTTCATTACAAGTGACATAAGTAAGGGACCATTCCGAACCCAACAGTTTGAGGTCTTCCCTTGCAAGGGGTGAGTGCGGCCTTAAATCATTTTCCCGGTTTACACCGGGTGGCGACTCCTTTATTCTTCAGTTTAGTCCCCCGCGGGCTACTCCATACTCCCAACTAGGCCGCGAGCCTAGAACAGCATGCGTCGCCCAGTTTCTGTGTCCCACACTGACGTCGGGAACCTACAAACGCATTCAGTCTTTTACCCAAATATACATACATACACTTACGAATTTATCAAACATAATTTATAATATTTATACTCACATAGGTTGTCAGATCATTCATTTCAAAGAACATACACAATCTAGTCATATCACGGTTATCTATCATTGTAACGACCAATAGTTTTTCTACATCACTCAGTGGTACTATTACATACAAGACGAAGCCACATAAAATAAACTATGTTGAGACTCAAATATACGCATGGTATGACTTTGAGAATAGTCGGTAAATTTCTTGAAGTCCCTGGACGAGATTGTACAGTTTTCCTTTTGGACAGCCTGTGGTATTTGGGGCATAACATTATCGTACTAACTCGAATTTTTATGAATTTTATATCGTCGGAAATCTGAGATCAATACCTATAATTTCCGCGTTGAACATTTTCCCAAATTCGGAACGAAAGTTGATAAAAAATGTAAGTCAAAATTTCGAGTGAATAGTAATTTCGGGGTCAAAATGGAAAAGTTTCAATTTTCTACATTCTTCTACAACTTTCTAAATATCTTTTGGGTCCACTATATAAGGGTTACTATTCACCATTTCTCAAGCAAAGAAAAACGAAAATGAAGAGAAAAAGAATGAGAAGCCGAGAGAAAAGGAAGAGAGAAAATGAGAAGAAGGAAAAATAGAAGAAGAATAAAGAAGAAAGAAAGAAGAAGAAGGAAAAGCAAGAAGAATAAGATGAGCATTACTTGGGAGGGCCTAGGGAATAAAGAAAATCAAAAGAAGAAGGTAATGAAACTAAACCCAATTTTAAGATATGAGATTTTAGCAAATTGTTGATATGATAGTTGTAATAGCATGTTATGTGTTGCATGATAGTGGTGAATTAGTTAAGACATGGGTACTTGGATAACCTTAAATTGGTTTTTCTAGTTTATTGATTTTGTAAGAATGAGAGAATTTGATGATTTTTTAGTGTTGGAAGTGTGTTATAATGATGAATTGGATGATATATTTGCTTGGAGAAGTGTTGTAGAAGTAATATTTGATTGGGGTTGTGTGGGATTGGAGTTTGAGAGTTGATCACGAAAAGGCAGAATCTGCCTAGAAAAACAGCGACGCGACGATTAGAAGACATAAATTTTTTTTAAGGAAACAAACGCGTAATCAATAGTCGGGGTGTCGTTTATACAATTCATTGGAGGGATAAAAAGTTTCTAATAAGGAAATCCAATTAGGTTAAGGAAATTTATTTGATTATGAATCGTATTTTATAACTGTTGATTCTAATTAAGTTCTAATCATAGGATGTCCACAGGATTCGCACTCTCCTTCGACGAGGGCTCCAGTACCAACCAAATTCCAATATGTGAGTGGACATTTTTCCTTTAAACTGATTTTTATTTCGCTATCATTGTTTCAGACTTATATTTTCACGCTTTATGGCGTTAGAAGAATTTATTTACAATTATTTTATACAAGTTATATTTGAGAAAGAAACTGTTTTCCAGAAAATGTTTTGTTCAGTTTTGAGATTCAAAGTATGAGTTTTTATAATTTTCGGGGCATGAGGTAAAAACTCACCCTATTATGTAACTTGAGATACAATTGGAATTGACGGATACAGATGACATGTGCACATGTAGAGGACTAGGGGGACGACGATACGTAACGCCCCTAGGATGATTGCATAGGTTCGTGTACCTGGACTCTAGTTTCAAAGCTTGGGTGGTAGCATAGATCCTCACCGCCAGTTATAGTTTGTGGCTTGGGGGACGGCGATACGTAACGCCCCAAGACCACCAGTTTCAAAGACCCGGTTGAGTATTCCCGGACACGTCCAGTTGAGTCATTTTCTTGAGCGTAGAGCACCACCAGTTTCAGAGACATTAGTGGCATGCTTTGGGGGACGGAGATACGTAATGCCCCATGCGTCAAGTTTTTCAGATACAAACCAGTTTTCAGAAATTAGATTTTCAGAAAAATAGTTTTCAGAGAGCAGATTTTATAAACAAATTTCAGAAAGCAGATTTCAGAAAGATGAGCTTTTAAGAAAAGATTTCAGATAAGGATTTTAGAAAGTAGTTTTAAAGCATTGCTTTTGAAATGTGATTTCAGAACCAAAAGTTTTTATAATAGTTGTTCAGTTTTTCGTCCACTCACTTAGATCGTTCAACGGTCTAATCCCCCACCTCCAGTATTTGTTTTGCAGGAATTCCAGGAGGACGAGCTCAGGAAGACGGATACTGATGCAGTCACCAGGGTTGGAGTCCACCGGTCTAGGTCAGATAGAGTACTAGTCCAGAATCAGAGTCAAAGTAAAAGTCATGTATTAGTTTCGAATTATGGGAATAGTCATTGTAAAAATCATGTTGCATTTTGTATACAGTTATTGTATTCGAGTTGCATGTGAGTTATTGAGTTTGGGCCTCGGTCCCATAAATGAAATATAGTTAAAAAAAAGAGTATCGGTATTAGATAGTAGTTGTCAGAGGGAGAGGCTTAGGGGGTTAGAGCGGTCTATCTCCTGCCGGTGGCATCTCTCAGATCGAGGATGTTACAAAGATGGTATCGGAGCATGGTCTAGGGAGTCAGTGACTGCAGTGGGTAGAGTGTTGGGGTCTTGTATACATAGTATGTCTGGGATACTAGTATGGAAGGCACTACCTCTCCAGTATCCGGTCCTCGAGTACGTCCTTAAGATCCACAGGTAGGTTAGTAAGTATTCCCAAGCCATTTGAATCATTTTTCCTTACTATAGTTAAGGATCATTTTGTAATCATCTTAGATTACTTCCCAAAGTTTAGTATAAGCTAGGGAACTAGATAGTAAGTTCCAAAGAAAGTTATCCGAGAGAGAAAAAGAGAAAAGAGAAAGCCAGAAGAGAAGATACATAGAAGCTTGAACCAGTTAGAGACAGAGATGTAAAGAGATAGAATGAAATAGAAAAGCTTAAAGATATCCACCCAAGAGAGTAGAAAGAGAGAGATAAAGCTAAAAGAGAAGTAAGGAAAATGTATAAGAATGCTAGTTATCATAAGTAAGAAAGAAAGGATATAAAATCAAACCACTACAGGAATCTATAGTAGCCAAGAGAATAGTAAAGCCCCAGCAAGTATTAGAATTATTTAGTAAATATAAGATTCCATCCCTCCTCTGAAAATTTCTTCATATGGTCCTAATAGCCTTCGAGATCTTCTTAGAGATAATGAGTTCCCCCAAGCAACGAAGAATAACTAGAGAAACAACAGAAGTGAGGAACCCATAATAGTATTGAGGGCCCCAATGGACCTAGATTCCAAAAAGGATTTATAGAGCTCCAGATACCCAAACCCCGACCCAAATCCTCAAGTACGAAACAAGAACGGTTAGTTACCTTACCCCTAGAAATCCGATAGAGATAAAACCTTAAATTATCTAGTCTCTGAATTCTCCAATGACACCAGATAAGGGAATTGCCCTGATAGAACCTACCTCATAGGCATAGATGACCATAAGAGATCTGACAAGAGTTCACCCAGGAACTTGGAAGGTAGATCACCCGGAAAAAGATTAAGGAAGTTTCAAGATTATTAGAAAAAGAGCCCGGTGGAGCCCGGAGAATAAAACAAGACAGCACAAGGTTTGTAGTAACAATAGAAGTCTACAGGAATATATCAAACTCAGTAAAACCTACAAATCAGCCCAAAGTCAGTAGAAATCCATGAGAGTATACAGGAATAGACCCGTGAGGTTGAAAAGACTTAGAAGTGACAAAAGCAGCAGTATGAAACGTAAAATAGAGTGTCATAGCTGAAACTTATAGCAAGGACATAAAATCAAGATTTAGGAAGCATCTAGAATAGAGAACCATTATTAGTCTCAGTAGCATGGCATAGGGCCTAGAAATGAAAAATGTAGACAGCAAGGTAAGTGAAGTGCTGGGAAGAAGCCGCGAGTGCACAGCGGAAAATTAAAAATTATGATGCCGCTATCCCTTTTCCCAATATGTTGGAATTTTCTAAGCATCCCAAGATCATTTAACAAGCATGAAATAAGTGCGAATACAACGAGCGAGTTGCGGAATACTCACATCGATCGGTTGAGCGACGCGGCAACGAACAAAAATTCTTTTCTTCTCACTATCATGGTCACGGCAGTTCACTCCAATGGTGTCCTCCATTTTCTGTTTTGGATCATCTTCCAAGATCCAAGCTTTGTCTTGGTGATTCCAAGCTCATGGGTGGACTTCCCTATCACCTTCGCATGTCTCTCGGAGTGATAACTCTTGATATTTTTGCCATAAAAACATCACACTTTGCTTCCATCTAGCTCACGGTTTTGAGCTGAAACCAGAAGAGAAAAAAGCCCCTCCATGGACGTGAGAGAGATAAGAAGAAAGAGAAGAGTATTGTGTTATTTTTTGCCAAAAAGTGTATCTAATACACATAATTAATTTCCAAAATTAATTACACATTTTTCTCTTTCCAAAAGTCAAGCCTTTAAGGCTCCAACCACTCACATTAACTCCATCAATCAATGAATAGTGACTGGCGTCAATCACCCAAAGTGAAAGACATCTATCACTTGTTTGACGAATGATGTGACGCTAGATGCGACTAGCGATATGACGCTTGATGTGACTTGCGGGCGGGCCGCACTCAAATTTGAAATGCGAATTCGCTCGCAAATATTCTCGGGCTCGGGTTCGCTAATTCTAAATTAACAAATTTTCTGTTGCGACGTAATTAAATGATTATGCCTAGCGAAATCACTATTCACGTCGCTAACGAATTAATTCTAAATTAATTCGTTCGCCCGAATTAATTCTAAATTAATTCGTTCGCCCGAATTAAAATCTAATTTTAATTCTGCGTCGAAATCCAATTTCGTATAATATATCAAATGTATTATTTTATCGATTAATTCCAAATTAATCGTTATCTCTCTTTAAATGAGTTTTATCCCAGATAAAATATCTCCGCAATTAATCCCAGATTAATTTTCTCTCTCTTCTAATTAATCCCAGATTAATTAAAGTGCGAGTCATACGTCATTGGTGAATCTTCGAGAAGTGACCCATGAGATCCCCGGATATGTTGGCAGTAAATACGGTCGTCGGACTATCCGAACACGTAAGTACATAGTACTGTGTTTTTACCGATTTATAAGACAAGGTTGGCTTCTAGCAAAGCGCCATGCCTTTCCAATTCTCCAGAAATATCCTTACAGGAATAAGCGATCTATATCAGACGTAGTATATACGTTTATTGCGTATGTGTCGATCCAGTATCGGATGATCACGTATTAGGCCTGGGGCTGGAATTGTGTCTGCCCCGTACAAAACACATGTCGGATGTCTGGTAACTAGTCTCTATAATCGGATAAACATGACCTTGTCATTTTATCCGATGACTGCAGTACATAAAAGTACTAGTACCGTATCCTACGTGACCATCATCTTCATATGACTGAAGTGATACTTCCGTCTTGACATCACACCAACACACTACGATTCTCAATATACCCAGAAGAGGCGTACACACGAGAAAACCGATTAAAGCCCTGGACGAACAAAACCAAAGTATATTGATTGTCGCAAGTATTAGCGGTGCAAGTCTCAGGTTAAGACCATATACATCTACCCTGATTTTTTTTTTTGGAAAATTACAACATCTACCCTGATTTCGGACTTCCATAGACACATAGTCATACTACCAATAGAATTTCGAGGGGGTCTATCCAGAGCGAAGCTGTTTCTCGTACCATCGGTAAAACACAACCTCCTATTACACTTGCATGAGTATCCTATACTCAAATATATGAGAACTATGTCGTTGTGCCCTCACAACGCGCACAAGTGTAATACTAGTCTTTTACGCATTTAACGATGTCCAATCTCGATAATTGTGGGAACACAACATCTAGGGTGACGCATGCTGTTCTAGGCTCGCGGCACTAGTGGGAGTACGAAGTAGTACGCGGGGAACCACCCGGTGTGAACCGGGATAAAGATTTAAGGCCGCACTCACCCCTCGCAAGGGAAGACCTCAAACCGTTGGGTTCAGAATGGTCCCTTACTTATGTCACATGTGATGATATAATTTGTGCAATAAATTAACCGAGTCTATGCAACATATATGCTCAAAGGTCACTTAGATCTAACATGCTTTCATCTAACCAACTCCTAATCTAAGTTTGCATGCTTGAAAGTAAATCATTAAACGGTAAACACACAATAGAACACAACGAGCATATCAAACCATTCAATTGAAATAAACAAATAACTATTTGAATGTAAACATAAACTAAGCAACCTATCATGCATAAAACTAACATTATCATGCTTTGACAATATAATAATAAACTAGGACAAATCATGTTTTAAACAATAAATAAATAACCTACAAACTATATCATGCTCAACTACAAGTTTGGATGGAACGAAACATATGTCTCTTAAGTGGTACGTGGCGTGTTATCCCTAGTACAAACCGCACTACCGTCCATTCGGATTCGGCTACGGAATTTACGTCCGGGTTTCCATCCTATATACCACAAAAGGGAACACATGTTCCGCCCATCCAACAATCACATCATGCCTCAATAAACGACTCTCATGCGATAATATATTAAAATAAATAACAGAAACGAAAGATAATAAATAAAAGAAATGAAAGATAATAAATAAAAGGTGCCCTCAGGTCTAACCTCTTTTTTCGTCTCTCGAAAGCGCGTTACACGGCCGTCGGAAGGGTTGATATTCCGTAACTTTTCCGGTTCACTAATCCAACTCTTTTCCTCGCTGTTTCGCTGTTTTGGGCTGCTGTTTTCACTTCGTTTCGCTGCTGTTTTCGGTGAATTTTCTGGTCACTGTTTCAGGTGTATTAAGGGACTGTTCTCGGCAGTTTCAGGGGCTATTTGGGGAATTTCGGGGACTGTTTTGGGCAGTTTACTGGGCAGTTTTGGGCAGTCTTACTGGGCAGTTTTGGACAGTTTTGATGTGGGTTTAGGAAAGTTCTGGGTGTGTTTTCGATGGTTAATGTGCGGCAATGTGGACTGGTAATGAGGGTCAGTGTGCGGCTGATACGTTGAGAGGAGCAGGTCTGCGTGAGTGATCATTGGCGTGAAGTAGGTGGGTTGAGTTGGGGCGTTTAAGGGCTTATTTGCGTGATGTGCCGAGAGAGTCAGGGACGTGTAATGAGGCGAGAAGGCTGTTTGATTTACGGAATGGGCAGTTTGGTTTAGGCGGCAAGTGGCGTTTATTGCTGAAGGCTGTGGGCTGCGCTGAGTTGGTCAAAAGGCTGTTGTTTGGCTATTTAATGTGGCTAGTGGGCTGTTTTTGAACGTGGGGCAGATGATAGAGGGTGCAACGTGCGTGAAGGCTGGGTTTTTGTGCGTTAGTGGAGAAGGCCGTGGACAATTGCTGAGCGTGAAGGGTGAGTGATAGTGGAAGGCGTGAGTGGAAGTAAGGCTTATGGCTGCTAGGTCGGGGAGCTGTCGTGGGGCGGTGAGTGTGGCAAAGTGGCTGTGTGAATCAGGGTTTTAACGATGTGTGTGACTTTGAGACAGTGAGTTGTGTGTGCGTAAGTGTGAAGGGTGCCAGAGACGTGATCTGTTTGTGGGGTTGCTACGTATGTATGGTGAAGGTCAGTGGGCTGAGTGGCTGTTGACGAAAAGGCAGTGTAGAGGCGATGGCTGTGTTAAGTGGAGTGGCTGTGAAGATGAGGGGCTGAGGAGGGCTGACAGTGTTTGTTGAAGGGTTTTCGTGAGGGCTGCTAGGGTTTTAGAGAGAGTGGTCGAGTGTTTAGATAGAAGAGGGAATAGGGTTTTCTTTTTTTTGCCGTGTGAGGGAGGTGGAAGAGAGAGAGCTGCTTGGGGTTTTTTTTTGTCTTTGCCGTGAGAGTGGAGAGAGGCCAGCCAAGGCAGTTAGGGTTTGTTGGATGTTTATATAGTGAGAGGGTAGGGTTAGGGTTATGCATGGCTTAAAAAGGAAAGGGATCAAATTAATTTATGTTTAATTTTAATTATTTAAGGCAATGAATTATTTAAATTAGGTGAGTGATTTATTTAATTTTGGATTTGTTTTAATTTAATTTGTGAATTTAATTTAATTGGTTATAATTAGTTTTAATTTAATTTAAATTTAGTTTAATTTCATTTAATTTGTTTTGTGACATGTTTTAATTATTTAATTTGTGAGATGTGATTTAATGGTTTGGTGTGTTTTTTAAAATAGAGGTCCCACAAGCGAACCCGAAGCGAAACAAGTGAGTTAAATCCGACCCAAATGCTAATGTCCAACTTTGCCATTCCGACGCCCGTTTCCCGCGACTTCCGCGACTTAAAAGGTAGTGCCTGCAAAATGAGACTCATCATCGGGTTTTATATGCAAAAATGCAGTGCCTACAGTCGCCCCCACTTTGATGGGACTTGTGTAATGTGTAACAGAGACAATCCTATCAAAGTTATGCAATGCATCTTTACTTACCTGGCTCGCCAGCTACCACCTGACTTGCCTGCTGCTATGAACTGAATTTGATGATGGCGAGGCGCCTCGACCTCTGGGATTTATTCCCGAACCACCGAATGTGAACTGTGCTGATGATACAGTGGGCCCTCGACCCTGGGACGT
Source organism: Zanthoxylum bungeanum (assembly GCA_019454045.1). Lineage (NCBI taxonomy): Eukaryota > Viridiplantae > Streptophyta > Magnoliopsida > Sapindales > Rutaceae > Zanthoxylum > Zanthoxylum bungeanum. The sequence continues at coordinate 64,201 of SKCR01038617.1, forward strand.
ATCCCGGAACTGCAGCCGACAACGGGGGCACCTCGACCATGGGCACCTCGACCCAATACCGTTGACAATAGAGACCTCGCCCTCAAACTGATGATGTAGTGGGCACCTCGACCCTGGGCACGCATCTCGACCCGGAACTACAACCGACAACGGGGGCACCTCGACCTTGGGCACGCATCTCGACCCAATACCGCTGACAAAGTGGTCCTCGCCCTCAAACTGATACTGATATAGGCCTCGCCCCCAGACTGATATTGATGTGGGCCTCGTCCCCAAACTGATACTGATATGGGCCTCGCCCCCAGACTGGTACTGATGTGGGCCTCGCCCCCAAAATGATACTGATACGGGCCTCGCCCCATGTTGATACTGTCGTGGGCCTCGTCCCAAACTGATACTAATATGGGCCTCGCCCCCAGACTGATGCTGATGTGGGCTTCAGCCCTGGGATCCATTCCTTGGATTCATTCCAAATTCTGACGACGTGGGCCTCGGCCATGGGGTTCATTCCCTGGATTCATTCCAAATTCTTACGACGTGGGCTTCGGCCCTGGGATTCATTCCCTTAATTCATTCCAAAACTCTAGCGATGTGGGATTCATTCCCGAAACTCTGACGATGTGGGCCTCGACCTCTGGGCATTGTTCCCGAACCACCTGTGGGCTTTGTTCCCGTACTGTTGATGTGATGTGGTCCATTCCAGAATCATTGATGTGATGTGGTCCATTCCCGAACCATTGATGTAATTTGGTCCATTCCTGAACCATTGATGTGATGTGATCCATTCCCGAACCGTTGATGTGATGTGGTCCATTCCCGAACCGTTGTTGTGATGTGGTCCATTCCCGAACCGTATCTCCATTCTCGGAGTGCCATTCTCGGCGTGCTCATTCTCGAGCTGTCCATTCCCGGACTATATCTCCATTCTCGGAGTGCCATTCCCGGCGTGCTCATTCTCGAGCTATCCATTCCTGGACTATATCTCCATTCTCGGAGTGCCATTCCCGGCAGAACTGATCTGATTCTATGTGGGCCTTCCCCCCAAAATACCATATCTCGCAGAACTGATCTGATGTCTTCATACTCGGAGTGCCGTACATGGCTGATCTAATATCTCCATACCCGGAGTGCCGTACCTGGCAAACTGATCTGATGTCTCCATACCCGGAGTGCCATACCTGGCAAACTGGTATGATAATGATGTGGGCCTCGCCCCCAGAGTGCCATACCCGGCAAGACTGATTCTGATGATGGGCCTTGCCCTAAAACTAATACTATTGTGAGCCTCGCCCTAAACTGATGTGGGCCTCGCCCCAAGCTGATACTGATGTGGGACTCAACCCCGGGACTCATCCCCAAATGAATAATGGTATGGGCCTCGACCCCAAACTGAAACTGATGTGGGCCTTGCCCCCATACAGACACTGATGTAGGCCTCGTCCCCAGACTGATACTGACGTGGGCCTCACCCCAAAACTGATACTGATATGCGCCTCAACCCTGGGACTCATCCCCAAAACTACTACTCATATGTTGCTATTCTGGTTGGCTTGTCTTTGCCGCTTTCTCTTTTTCTTCTTTGAAACCTGTGAATAAAAAACAAACACAAAAAAGAATGCAAAATATGTTACGTGTATGCATGCATGCATGAATGAATTTCCTATTCTGTTGGGTTAAGTATTCCGCCAGTTCTCCAGGTGATTGCTCAGTCTTCTCTCTAGTCTCATGACTCAATATATTGTTATGTCCCTGATTCGCGATGTGGTAGACTGGTCGCCCCCAGTCTTGGTTTAGCTTTCTGCTCTCTACTGTTTGTACTTGGTCAAGATGAACCACATGGTGAGGCCTTCCATATCATCATACTATATCACATGCTACCAAATAGTCCCAATAGCTATATATATCATTGTCCTCAAAGAATGCTCAGTAATGAAACCAGAGAACATTCAAAACACTCAATGCAACTAAATCTGAGTTTTTGAATAAATGATCTATGCTAGTCTCAAAGTGTGTGTGTGCAAATGATCTTTTCTTTTTCAACACACCTACCCTTTAAGGTAGCATTTCTCCTCATGGTGGTCCTAATACTCGCCCATGGATAGCTTCACACTTATCGGTTATAGGTGGTTCAATTCTTTTCTTTAGAGACTTTTCTTTCATTTTTAACCATACCACACATCATAACATAAGCAAATTAGGATAGACATCTAAGCAAACGGTCATTCACCAACCTACAATTTCTTCAACTAGTCACTTTGCCAACTACTCAGGTTTTCACTGCTAAGAACCATAATCAAGTGCTTACGAGTCTAACATAGATCAATCATTCAAAGTATCAGATAAAAGCACGTCAAGAGTTTATCGTTTCAAAGGTTTCGCCCTAAAGCAATCAATTTCATCATTGGACTTATGTTTAACTATCAAGGACTAAAAACAAACAATTTTTTTTTCTTTTTTCTTTTTTTTTTCTTTTTTTTCTTTTTTTTCTCTTTTTTTTTCTTTTTTTTTCTTTTCTCTTTTTTTTTCTCTTTTTTTCTCTCTCTCTTTTTTTTAAGGCCCCCTCATGGTCTTTCTATCCTTTCCGCAAGGTTTTATGTCTCTTGATTTCCTTTTCCTCGCTATCTATGTTTGCTAAACTCCTTTTGAAAATTCTTCTTTTATCCCTAACCCAACGGATATCTATGATGGCTTTTAAGACACAGAGGGTTAACATGATGCGTGAATGCATGAGATGCGTACGATGTATGAGATATAATATGCATGTGGTTGTCAAGAGCATAAAGGGGCAACTTCTATAGGATATATAACTATGGTTCTCATACGGGTTAATGACAATACCTTTGATTGAACTCCCTCAACCCATTATAGAAACGGTCAACTAATGCACAAATTATACACATCACAAGACATGATTTCGGGGCCAATTCTCGAATCCCCAGTGGAGTCGCCAGACTGTGGGAACACAACATCTGGGGCGACGCATGCTGTTCTAGGCTCGCGGCACTAGTGGGAGTACGGAGTAGTCCGCGGGGAACTAAACCGGAGAATAATGGAGTCGCCACCCGATGTGAACCGAGATAAAGATTTAAGGCCGCACTCACCCCTCGCAAGGGAAGACCTCAAACCGTTGGGTTCGGAATGGTCCCTTACTTATGTCACTTGTGATGATATAATTTGTGCAATAAATTAACCGAGTCTATGCAACATATATGCTCAAAGGTCACTTAGATCTAACATGCTTTCATCTAACCAACTCCTAATCAAAGTTTGCATGCTTGAAAGTAAATCATTAAACGGTAAACACACAATAGAACACAACGAGCATATCAAACCATTCAATTGAAATAAACAAATAACTATTTGAATGTAAACATAAACTAAGCAACCTATCATGCATAAAACTAACATTATCATGCTTTGACAATAAATAATAAACTAGGACAAATCATGTTTTAAACAATAAATAAATAACCTACAAACTATATCATGCTCAACTACAAGTTTGGATGGAACGAAACATATGTCTCTTAAGTGGTACGTGGCGTTGTATCCCGAGTACAAACCGCATTACCGTCCATTCAGATTCGGCTACGGAATTTACGTCCAGGTTTCCATCCTATATACCACAAAAGGGAACACATGTTCCGCCCATCCAACAATCACATCATGCCTCAATAAACGACTTTCATGCGATAATATATTAAAATAAATAACAGAAACGAAAGATAATAAATAAAAGAAACGAAAGATAATAAATAAAAGGTGCCCTCAGGTCTAACCTCTTTTGTCGTCTCTCGAAAGCGCGTTACACGGCCGTCAGAAGGGTTGATATTCCGTAACTTTTCCGGTTTACTAATCCAACTATTTTCCTCGCTGTTTCACTGTTTTGGGCTGCTGTTTTCACTCCGTTTCGCTGCTGTTTTCGGTGAATTTTCTGGTCACTGTTTCAGGTGTATTAAGGGACTGTTCTCGGCAGTTTCAGGGGCTGTTTTGGGGAATTTCGGGGACTGTTTTGGGCAGTTTACTGGGCAGTTTTGGGCAGTCTTACTGGGCAGTTTTGGACAGTTTTGATGTGGGTTTAGGACAGTTTCTGGGTGTGTTTTCGATGGTTAATGTGCGGCAATGTGGACTGGTAATGAGGGTCAGTGTGCAGCTGATACGTTGAGAGGAGCAGGTCTGCGTGAGTGATCATTGGCATGAAGTAGGTGGGTTGAGTTGGGGCGTTTAAGGGCTTATTTGCGTGATGTGCCGAGAGAGTGAGGGACGTGTAATGAGGCGAGAAGGCTGTTTGATTTAGGGAATGGGCATTTTGGTTTAGGCGGCAAGTGGCGTTTATTGCTGAAGGCTGTGGGCTGCGCTGAGTTGGTCAAAAGGCTGTTGTTTGGCTATTTAATGTGGCTAGTGGGTTGTTTGTGAACGTGGGGTAGATGATAGAGGGTGCAACGTGCGTGAAGGCTGGGTTTTTATGCGTTAGTGGAGCAGGACGTGGACAGTTTGCTGAGCGTGAAGGGTGAGCGATAGTGGCAGGCGTGAGTGGAAGTAAGGCTTATGGCTGCTAGGTCAGGGAGTTGTCGTGGGGCGGTGAGTGTGGCAAAGTGGCTGTGTGAATCAGGGTTTTAATGATGTGTGTGACTTTGAGACAGTGAGTTGTGTGTGCGTGAGTGTGAAGTGTGCCAGGGACGTGATCTGTTTGTGGGGTTGCTACGTATGCATGGTGAAGGTCAATGGGCTGAGTGGCTGTTGACGAAAAGGTAGTGTAGAGGCGATGGCTGTGTTAAGTGGAGTGGCTGTGAAGATGAGGGGCTGAGAAGGGCTGACAGTGTTTGTTGAAGGGTTTTCGTGAGGGCTGCTAGGGTTTTAGAGAGAGTGGTCGAGTGTTTAGATAGAAGAGGGAATATGGTTTTCTTTTTTTTGCCGTGTAAGGGAGGTGGAAGAGAGAGAGCTGCTTGGGGTTTTTTTTTGTCTTTGCAGTGAGAGTGGAGAGAGGCCAGCCAAGGCAGTTAGGGTTTGTTGGATGCTTATATAGTGAGAGGGTAGGGTTAGGGTTATGCATGACTTAAAAAGGAAAGGGATCAAATTAATTTATGTTTAATTTTAATTATTTAAGGCAATGAATTATTTAAATTAGGTGAGTGATTTATTTAATTTATGATTTGTTTTAATTTAATTTGTGAATTTAATTTAATTGGTTATAATTAGTTTTAATTTAATTTAAATTTAGTTTAATTTCATTTAATTTGTTTTGTGACATGTTTTAATTATTTAATTTGTGAGATGTGATTTAATGGTTTGGTGTGTTTTAAAATAGAGGTCCCACAAGCGAACCCGAAGCGAAACAAGTGAGTTAAATCCGACCCAAATGCTAATGTCCAACTTTGCCCTTCCGACGTCCGTTTCCCGCGACTTCCGCGACTTAAAGGGTAGTGCCTCCAAAATGAGACTCATCATCGTGTTTTATATGCAAAAATGCAGTGCCTACAGTCGCCCCCACTTTGATGGGACTTGTGTAATGTGTAACAGTGACAATCCTTTCAAAGTTATGCAATGCATCTTTACTTACCTGGCTCGCCAGCTACCACCTGACTTGCCTGCTGCTATTAACTGAATTTGATGATGGCGAGGCACCTCGACCTCTGGGCTTTATTCCCGAACCACCGAATGTGAACTGTGCTGATGATACAGTGGGCCATCGACCCTGGGACGTATCCCGGAACTGCAACCGACAACGGGGGCACCTCGACCCTGGGTACCTCGACCCAATACCGCTGACAATAGAGACCTCGCCCTCAAACTGATGATGTAGTGGGCACCTCGACCTTGGGCACGCATCTCGACCCAATACCGCTGACAAAGTGGGCCTCGCCCTCAAACTGATACTGATATAGGCCTCGCCCCCAGACTGATATTGATGTGGGCCTCGCCCCCAAACTGATACTGATAAGGGCCTCGCCCCCAGACTGGTACTGATGTGGGCCTCGCCCCCAAAATGATACTGATACGGGCCTCGCCCCCATGCTGATACTGTCGTGGGCTCATCCCAAACTGATACTAATATGGGCCTCGCCCCCAGACTGATGCTGATGTGGGCTTCGGCCTTGGGATCCATTCCTTGAATTCATTCCAAATTCGGACGACGTGGGCCTCGGCCATGGGGTTCATTCCCTGGATTCATTCCAAATTCTGACGACGTGGGCTTCGGCCCTAGGATTCATTCCCTGAATTCATTCCAAAACTCTAGCGATGTGGGATTCATTCCCATGGGATTCATTCCCGAAACTCTGACGATGTGGGCCTCGACCTCTGGGCATTGTTCCCGAACCACCTGTGGGCTTTGTTCCCGTACTGTTGATTGATGTGGTCCATTCCCGAATCATTGATGTGATGTGGTCCATTCCCGAACCATTGATGTGATGTGGTCCATTCCTGAACCATTGATGTGATGTGATCCATTCCTGAACCGTTGATGTGATGTGGTCCATTCCCGAACCGTTGTTGTGATGTGGTCCATTCCCGAACCGTATCTCCATTCTTGGAGTGCCATTCTCGGCGTGCTTATTCTCGAGCTGTCCATTCCTGGACTATATCTCCATTCTCGGAGTGCCATTCCTGGCGTGCCATTCTCGGCGTGCTCATTCTCGAGCTGTCCATTCCTGGACTATATCTCCATTCTCGGAGTACCATTCCCGGCAGAACTGATCTGATGCTATGTGGGCCTTCCCCCCAAAATACCATATCTCGCAGAACTGATCTGATGTCTTCATACTCGGAGTGCCGTACATGGCTGATCTAATATCTCCATACCCGGAGTGCCGTACCTGGCAAACTGATCTGATGTCTCCATACCCGGAGTGCCGTACCTGGCAAACTGATATGATAATGATGTGGGCCTCGCCCCCAGAGTGCCATACCAGGCAAGACTGATTCTGATGATGTGCCTTGCCCTAAAACTGATACTAATGTGAGCCTCGCCCTAAACTGATGTGGGCCTCGCCCCAAGCTGATACTGATGTGGGCCTCAACCCGGGACTCATCCCCAAACGAATATTGATATGGGCCTCGACCCCAAACTGAAACTGATGTGGGCCTCACCCCCATACAGACACTGATGTGGGCCTCGTCCCCAGACTGATACTGACGTGGGCCTCACCCCAAAACTGATACTGATATGGGCCTCAACCCTGGGACTCATCCCCAAAACTACTACTCATATGTTGCTATTCTGGTTGGCTTGTCTTTGCCGCTTTCTCTTTTTCTTCTTTGAAACCTGTGAATAAAAAACAAACACAAAAAAGAATGCAAAATATGTTACGTGTATACATGCATGCATGAATGAATTTCCTATTCTGTTGGGTTAAGTATTCCGCCAGTTCTCCGGGTGATTGCTCAGTCTTCTCTCTAGTCTCATGACTCAATATATTGTTATGTCCCTGATTCGCGATGTGGTAGACTGGTCGCCCCCAGTCTTGGTTTAGCTTTCTGCTCTCTACTGTTTGTACTTGGTCAAGATGAACCACATGGTGGGGCCTTCCATATCATCATACTATATCACATGCTACCAAATAGTCCCAATAGCTATACATATCATTGTCCTCAAAGAATGCTCAGTAATGAAACCAGAGAACATTCAAAACACTCAATGCAACTAAATCTGAGTTTTTGAATAAATGATCAATGCCAGTCTCAAAGTGTGTGTGTGCAAAGGATCTTTCACAGCTTGATCCTTAAGCAAGCCAACTCGATGATTTCGATTCAAAAATCGGGATCGGTGGGTCAAACCACCCTAGATGTCTCAATTATATTCCGCAATTGCTTTTCCATGCTCAATGTAGTATGGCTTTATCTCTCTTTTCCTTTGTCTCTCATTTTTTCCTTTTCATTTTGAACTTCATTTTTTTCCTCTCTCTTTTTTTTTTCTTTTTTTTTCAACACACCTACCCTTTAAGGTAGCATTTCTCCTCATGGTGGTCCTAATACTCGCCCATGGATAGCTTCACACTTATCGGTTATAGGTGGTTCAATTCTTTTCTTTAGAGACTTTTCTTTCATTTTTAACCATACCACACATCATAACATAAGCAAATTAGGATAGACATCTAAGCAAATGGTCATTCACAAACCTACAATTTCTTCAACTAGTCACTTTGCCAACTACTCAGGTTTTCACTGCTAAGAACCATAATCAAGTGCTTACGAGTCTAACATAAATCAATCATTCAAAGTATCAGATAAAAGCACGTCAAGAGTTTATCGTTTCTAAGGTTTCGCCCTAAAGCAATCAATTTCATCATTGGACTTATGTTTAACTATCAAGGACTAAAAACAAACAATTTTTTTTTCTTCTTTTTTTTTCTTTTTTTTTTCTTTTCTCTTTTTTTTTTCTCTTTTTTTTTTCTCTTTTTTTAAGGCCCCCTCATGGTATTTCTATCCTTTCCGCAAGGTTTTATGTCTCTTGATTTCCTTTTCCTCGCTATCTATGTTTGCTAAACTCCTTTTGAAAATTCTTCTTTTATCCCTAACCCAACGGATATCTATGATGGCTTTTAAGACACAGAGGGTTAACATGATGCGTGAATGCATGAGATGCGTACGATGTATGAGATATAATATGCATGTGGTTGTCAAGAGCATAAATGGGCAACTTCTATAGGATATATAACTATGGTTCTCATACGGGTTAATGACAATACCTTTGATTGAACTCCCTCAACCCACTATAGAAACGGTCAACTAATGCATAAATTATACACATCACAAGACATGATTTCGGGGCCAATTCTCGAATCCCCAGTGGAGTCGCCAGACTATGGGAACACAAAATCTGGGGTGACGCATGCTGTTCTAGGCTCGCGGCACTAGTGGGAGTACGGAGTAGTCCGCGGGGAACTAAACCGGAGAATAATGGAGTCGCCACCCGGTGTGAACCGAGATAAAGATTTAAGGCCGCACTCACCCCTCGCAAGGGAAGACCTCAAACCGTTGGGTTCAGAATGGTCCCTTACTTATGTCACTTGTGATGATATAAATTGTGCAATAAATTAACCGAGTCTATGCAACATATATGCTCAAAGGTCACTTAGATCTAACATGCTTTCATCTAACCAACTCCTAATCTAAGTTTGCATGCTTGAAAGTAAATCATTAAACGGTAAACACACAATAGAACACAACAAGCATATCAAACCATTCAATTGAAATAAACAAATAACTATTTGAATGTAAACATAAACTAAGCAACCTATCATGCATAAAACTAACATTATCATGCTTGACAATAAATAATAAACTAGGACAAATCATGTTTTAAACAATAAATAAATAAACTACAAACTATATCATGCTCAACTACAAGTTTGGATGGAACGAAACATATGTCTCTTAAGTGGTACGTGGCGTTGTATCCCGAGTACAAACCACACTACCGTCCATTCGGATTCGGCTACGGAATTTACGTCCGGGTTTCCATCCTATATACCACAAAAGGGAACACATGTTCCGCCCATCCAACAATCACATCATGCCTCAATAAACGACTCTCATGCGATAATATATTAAAATAAATAACAGAATGAAAGATAATAAATAAAAGAAACGAAAGATAATAAATAAAAGGTGCCCTCAGGTCTAACCTCTTTTATCGTCTCTCGAAAGCGCGTTACACGGCCGTCGGAAGGGTTGATATTCCGTAACTTTTCCGGTTCACTAATCCAACTCTTTTCCTCGCTGTTTCACTGTTTTGGGCTGCTGTTTTCACTCCGTTTCGCTGCTATTTTCGGTGAATTTTCTGGTCACTGTTTCAGGTGTATTAAGGGACTGTTCTCGGCAGTTTCAGGGGCTGTTTTGGGGAATTTCGGGGATTGTTTTGGGCAGTTTTACTGGGCAGTTTTGGGCAGTCTTACTGGGCAGTTTTGGACAGTTTTGATGTGGGTTTAGGACAGTTTCTGGGTGTGTTTTTGATGGTTAATGTGCGGCAATGTGGACTGGTAATGAGGGTCAGTGTGCGGCTGATACGTTGAGAGGAGCAGGTCTGCCTGAGTGATCCTTGGCGTGAAGTAGGTGGGTGAGTTGGGGCGTTTAAGGGCTTATTTGCGTGATATGCCGAGAGAGTGAGGGACATGTAATGAGGCGAGAAGGCTGTTTGATTTAGGGAATGGGCAGTTTGGTTTAGGCGGCAAGTGGCTTTTATTGCTGAAGGCTGTGGGCTGCGCTGAGTTGGTCAAAAGGCTGTTGTTTGGCTATTTAATGTGGCTAGTGGGCTGTTTGTGAACGTGGGGCAGATGATAGAGGGTGCAACGTACGTGAAGGCTGGGTTTTTGTGTGTTAGTGGAGCAGGCCGTGGACAGTTTGTTGAGCGTGAAGGGTGAGTGATAGTGGCAGGCGTGAGTGGAAGTAAGGCTTATGGCTGCTAGGTCAGGGAGCTGTCGTGGGGCGGTGAGTGTGGCAAAGTGGCTGTGTGAATCAGGGTTTTAACGATGTGTGTGACTTTGAGACAGTGAGTTGTGTGTGCGTGAGTTTGAAGGGTGCCAGGGACGTGATCTGTTTGTGGGGTTGCTACGTATGCATGGTGAAGGTCAGTGGGCTGAGTGGCTGTTGACGAAAAGGCAGTGTAGAGGCGATGGTTGTGTTAAGTGGAGTGGCTGTGAAGATGAGGGGCTGAGGAGGGCTGACAGTGTTTGTTGAAGGGTTTTCGTGAGGGCTGCTAGGGTTTTAGAGAGAGTGGTCGAGTGTTTAGATAGAATAGGGAATATGGTTTTCTTTTTTTGCCGTGTAAGAGAGGTGGAAGAGAGAGAGCTGCTTGGGGTTTTTTTTTGTCTTTGCCGTGAGAGTGGAGAGAGGCCAGCCAAGGCAGTTAGGGTTTGTTGGATGCTTATATTGAGAGGGTAGGGTTAGGGTTATGCATGGCTTAAAAAGAAAGGGATCAAATTAATTTATGTTTAATTTTAATTATTTTAGGCAATGAATTATTTAAATTAGGTGAGTGATTTATTTAATTTTGGATTTGTTTTAATTTAATTTCTGAATTAATTTAATTGGTTATAATTAGTTTTAATTTAATTTAATTTAAATTAAATTTAGTTTAATTTCATTTAATTTGTTTTGTGACATGTTTTAATTATTTAATTTGTGAGATGTGATTTAATGGTTTGGTGTGTTTTAAAATAGAGGTCCCACAAGCGAACCCGAAGCGAAACAAGCGAGTTAAATCCGACCCAAATGCTAATGTCCAACTTTTCCCTTCCGACGTCCGTTTCCCACGACTTCCGCGACTTAAAAGGTAGTGCCTCCAAAATGAGACTCATCATCGGGTTTTATATGCAAAAATGCAGTGCCTATAATAATACTCTGACTAGGGATATTTAATGATTTATCCTTCGTGGACGGATACTGTCTCATATTATTCTCTCAATCCAGGAACAAATCATAAGGACCTCATATCATTTATACATCTTGGTGATCTAATCTCAAATGATAAGAGAGAAATCTCTTTTGTCACATAGTTAATTTGTACAACAACGCCATGATCTGTACAAATAGTGACGCTATGAGTCATAATTGTCCAACAATCTCCCACTTGGCCTATAGCCAGTCACTCGAGTGTCTTACACCCGAACTATGTGCGGTTCGCTCAAACTGCTGAAAAAAGGCTTTCGTCAGCGGATTTGTATGATTATCGTCTGATGCGATTTATTCAATCATCACATCGCCACGATGTATGATCCGAACGAATCAGATGAATTTCGAAGTATGTATCTGGATCGTTGATGAGACCATTAATTCTTTAGCCTGTGCTGAAGCCTAGCTCAGCTGCTAAAAGAACTATATCTAATCTAATTAGATTATTATTGACCCAAATGGCTTCTATTGCTGCCTCAGCTGCAACAATAACCCGCATTAGTTGTTTATTCGGTAACAGTATCTTGCTTGGAAGATTTCCAGTTTACTGTTCCGTTATTCAAACTGTATAGTACCATTTGCGACTTATAGTCGTTTAATCGGTTAGGAAACTTGCAGTAGTGATCCCAGTCACTTCAAGTTCTCCATCTCCATAGTATAAGACAACATCCTTAGATCTCTAAGATACTAATGGATGTTCTTAACATCAATCCAGTGACTATCATTTGGATTGGCCTGTTTGTGAATCCATATGCTCAAAACGTATGAGACACCAGGTCGCGTACCCTTTTCAATGTACGATTTCTCGGAGAGTTTTAACAACTTTTAGATCTTTCCCAGAAGATCTTTATTCCTAGAATAAAGTTGTTTCTCCCAAGAATTCTACGGAGAATTTTCTCGAAAGCCAAGCTTTCGCCGATTGTTTTTATAGGAATATCATTTCCAAGAAATAACATATTATCATTATTTATATGACATTATTGTCAGTGCGCTCCCACTAACCTCCTTATATACACAAGAATCTTTTACGTTTTAAATTAAATCATAAACCATTATGATTACATCAAAACGATAATTCCAAGAACCTAATGCTTGCTTCAATCCAAACATGGATCGAATAACCTGCAAACCTTGTTTGCTAGTTATGTTACGACAAAACCGACTGGATGTTGTAACATCCTCCAAAAGGTTTTCGTTTAAGGAAAGCGATTTTCCCGTTCAGCTGACATATTTCATAAATGAAACATGCAACATTAGCTAGCATTATCCAAATGGATTTACCGTGGCAACAGGTAAAAAGGTTGAATCGTAATCAACACAATGTTGATAACGATACCTTTTCGCTAAAAGCCTAGCTTTATACGTTGGTTTGTTGCCATCCATGTTTGTCTTCCTTGAAGACTTATAGTACCAATAGGCACAATGCCTTGCGGTACATCAACTAGTGTCTAAACATAGTTGGTATAAATGGAATCCATTTCGGACTTATGACACTTTGTCATAATAGGGAGTCGATACCTTGTATCACTTCCTCATACGTAGTCAGTTGGTATACCTCAATAAGATTAACATCTTTATGAGATGAGATCAGAAACCCATACCCCAGGTTGTTTTCTGATTCTCTCCGACTTATGTGGTTCTTGTGAATTCGAAGATTACTGGTATAGTTTCATCCTTGATCAACTATTCATGTTCCATTAAGATTCGGTGCCTTGAATAGTATTACTCCGATTTTCATTGAGTTTTACTATCCTCCTATTTACCACTGCATATCGGTATTCCTCTTAGGAAAACCGCATGGCGAGCAACAATTAAATTGTTATCTTGTGAGATGTATAAGTACTATACTTTGGTATCCCTATGATAACCTACATTAGGCACTTATCCAATTTGGGTTCTAGTTTGGTATCATCCAAACGTATGCCTAGCATCCCAAATCATCAGGAGTAAGAAAACTCGGTTTCTTTCCTATTCATATCTAATATGAAATTAGTCTAACATATTTTTATGGAACCTTATTCTAAATAAGTTCTGCACTGTTTAATGTGTATCCGTTGAAGGAAATGGTAGCTCAGAGCGACTCATAATTGACCTTATCATGTCCAACAATATTTGGTTACTCGGTTCGGACACATCGTCAAATTGACGTGTTTCGGAAGGAGTCCCCATTGAAAGAATACTACACTCTTTCAAGTATATGAGAAACTTATTGCCTAAGTATTTTCCATTACGGTCTTACCGTGACGGTTTAATACTTCAGCCGATCTGTTTGCCTATTTCGTGTCGAAAACTTTAAAAGTTTCCGATTTGTATTTCAAAGAAACACATAACCATAACGCGATGCCACATCCGTAAAGGTCACGAAATATTCATATCCATATCTAGCCTAGCTAGACATGGGCCCACTTGCTTCACTATGAACTAGGGCTAACAGATCGGTGGCATTTACACTTTTACCAAGTAAAGGTGTTTTAGGCACTTTGCCCAATTAATTAGATTCGTAAACTTTATTTGAATAGAATCAAATCAGTCCGAGTACCCACTCTTCAAAAGTGTGGATATACGATTCTTGTTTAATTGTGTCCCAGACAACAATGCCACAATATGTTTCATCTGATCAAATTAGTTTGAGCTATTTGTTTGTCATGTTATATGTTTGAGATTTATTTATATTCAAAATATAAATACTGTTAATTCACATCTTATGTGTTTATCTCAATATCATCTTTATATAATAAAACACTTTAGTTTTCTAGAATATAAAGGTACACCGCAGCGGGTTATACACTGATATAGAGATAATGTTTCAAGTCAAATTAGTTACATTATAACAGTTTCCAAATTTAGGTACAAATCCGAGGGTAGTTCCTAAAATAGGTATCTACGGTTGAAACATCGATTTTCGTCCTGTTTCCAATTCGCAGATAAATCTTTATGGAAGTCAGTATCCTGCTCAAAGCAGATTCTGAACATCAGCATATATTTATGTACCACATTAAGTATTTAAAATCCAATTTTAATACCAGTAATGAACATATTTATGACAAACATATTTGAAGTCAGAGCCTTGCTCGTCTTCAATTCCTTATGTCTGCTTTGCTTTCCAAACGGCAGTCACGCTTCCGCGATCCCGTTTGCCACAATTAGTCAGACATTTTGGGATATGTCATTTATCTTCCCAGAAGATTATAATGATTTTGCCTTTACCATTTTTCCATATTCCAGAAGCCTTTGGCCAAGCCATGGGTTTCTAGAATATCGAAGTGAGGTGTGCCTGCGCTACTTGCCTTATTACAAACTTTGACTTTGTCTCCTTGAGAATAGTCATCAACTCTCCAAGAGTTATTATTGCAATTTAATACTTCTAAAATCTAAGTATAGATTTATGAAGATCCTTCAATTTCAATATCATACTTTAAGGATCTAAACCTTAGTTCTGACAAAGAAATTAAGGAGTCATTTTGACAATCATAATGGATTAAGCACTAAAGTTATCATCGCATGAATCTTCCAAAGATTATGCTTACTATTTGCTTAATCCGGGCTTAGGCATAAATGTTATTTTATCAAATAAAGTAACTTATTATTTCCAGGACCATCCTGAAACTTTATTCCCAATTTGAAAAATTAAACCATTTAAATACATTTTCCCTAGGATTATGTTTTAAATGTCAATCTTTCAATTTTATCTTGATTTTAATAGTCCAACTATTTAATCAACGATTTAGGTACTATTTATTATAATGATTCTTATAGTCCAACTATTTAATCAACAATAATTTAATAGATTGAATACAGTCCAACTGTTTATTAAAACAACAATTTAAATATTAGTCCAACTAACATTTAATTAACGAATGATATAGAATGAGCGCGTATAGGAAGTTATTAACGAATATTGCAAATTCAATTCTTGCCTCCCACTATTTTTCGGCGAGCCTCTAACCCTCTGTCGAGTACTCGGGAAATTGTGTTCCTAGCGGGCTAGGATCCCGTTAAATATCACACAATCTTGACTTTGGCCAACAAATTGTATGATAATTAACTAGGTTGATCTCTAAGATCAATTGGATCCAATCCAATTCCTAGATCCAGTAGGGGGACATCCAAGTCCGAAACATATATCCTATATATGCCAATATATCCAATATATTGCCTAACCTTTTTCCTCTGAATCATCTAAACCTTGGCTTTGGCACAAAAAACGTAGTGATCGCAGTTAAGCGGAACCCATTGACCATGGAAAGCTTCGTAATCAATGTCGATGGACAAGAAGTGGTCTTGACTTTGGCCAACAAACCACAACTTGGACAAGACACCAATATGGAACAAAGCCTCGTGATTCAAACACATCCTCGACGGACAAAGGCCTTTACTTTGGCCAACAAGCCAATGCCAGTCTCGGATCTTGAGTCAGATTCACTCAATGGAAGAAAAAACGCTTAATATTTTGCGAGGGTTTTTCGAGTGCAAATTGGCAACCAATTTATTATCTTTGTTAAGGTCTCATCATCATACACCCTTAAACATGCAATCTAAACACATAATAAAGCAATATAAATAAATAATAATGATATGCGGATGGATACTTTACACATTGATCCTAGATCAAATCTCTCCATTTCCTCTCTCCGCTAGCACATGTATTAATTCTACCCGTTACACTACACTTCTAAAGAAACCTCATTTACATTTAGGGGAACATGTGAGAAGAGAATACAATGAGTAAGGAAGGTAATAAGGCTGGACTCGCAGGTCCAATTAATAAATTAAAAATTATTACAATAATTTCTAAAATTGCCCCACCCATCTAATATCCATCCGATATACATTATTCATGCATCGCAACCATGTATTCACACAAGCATGTTATCAATCAATCTAATCAAATTAATTAATCTGATAATTAGTGACCATCCAATGTTCAAACAACGATTTGATTTTGCGTGAGTTAAACTCGTTTTTGCGAATAAGTACTCAAAGTACGAATTCTCGAATTAAATTAAACTACAAAATTAAATCCAATTCAATTTGTATTTAATACTAATTCACTATTTAATTCCAAATTAAATACTACACTTTATTAATAAACCTTTACGACTTAAATTCCAAATTGTATCGTTACGGGTCTCAAAGCATGATTAACGTCCAACGTCAATTTAATTGAAGTCCAATGGGCTTTTAATTAATTTCTTCAAGGCGTGGACTTTTGGTCAACTCGGGTCAAACCCAATAACCAAAGTCCAATCAAGGAGTAACCCCATAAGCCAAGAAATCAATTTAGGTCCATTAGGGCCAATTAAACTTTAAAGGTCCATTAGTCGCATTTGGGCTTTGTGGAAGTGGTTTTGGGCCCAATTGGATCCAACCAATTTAGCCTAAACCCAACTTGGTACAACCAAGCCTAATAAGCCCAATTACAACATTTCAAGCCCAATTTAACAAAATAGGCGCAAATAATTAAATTACCAAATTCCAGATTCCCAATTTAATTACACAAAGTGTATAACATAATTAATCACCCAAATTAACATTTCCAAAACATCATTTACATAACTAATCATGCTTTTTAACAACAAAACATGTCTAACATATTTTATCAAAAATCAAACCCAAATACACATGCTATAGTCTCGGCAATGGAGGGATTTTTCAAATCAATTCCGAATTCAATCCAATCTAATTCTAAATCAATATTTCCCGAATGATTTTAAGTCATCCAATGAATTAAAAATCAAAATTCCAAGACATCAAATTAGGGTACCATTCTCGGCCAAGCTAAGAATTTTGGGGAAATTTTTTCCAAACATTTTTTCATCAAATTAATCCAATCAATCCTCAATTAAACATGTTTTAAGCATACTCAAACATCCATTTAATTAAATCATGCTCAAACATATTTTACCCAATTTTAACCCTAAAATATTTGCATGCTCAACCTTGCTCTGATACCATTGTTGGAATTTTCTAAGCATCCCAAGATCATTTAACAAGCATGAAACAAGTACGAATACAACGAGGGAGTTGCAGAATACTCACATCGATCGGTTGAGCGACGCGGCAACGAACAAAAATTCTTTGCTGCTCACTGTCATGGTCACGGCAGTTCACTGCAATGGTGTCCTCCATTTTCGGTTTTGGATCATCTTCCAAGCTCCAAGCTTTATCATGGTGATTCCAAGCTCATGGGTGGACTTCCCTATCACCTTCGCAAGTCTCTCGGAGTGCTAGCTCTTGATGTTTTTGCCACAAAAACATCACACCTTTCTTCTCTCTAGCTCATGGTTTTGAGCTGAAACCTGAAGAGAAAACAGCCCCTCCATGGGCGTGAGAGAGATAAGAAGAAAGAGAAGAGTGTTGTGTGTTTTTTTGCCAAAAGTGTATCTAATACACATAATTAATTTCCAAAATTAATTACACATTTTTCGCTTTCAAAATTCAAGCCTTTAAGGCTCCAACCACTCACATCAACTCCATCAATCAATGAATAGTGACTGGCGTCAATCACTCAAAGTGAAAGACATCTATCACTTGTTTCACGAATGATGTGACGCTAGATGCGACTAGCGATTTGACTCTTGATGTGACTTACGGGCCGCACTCGAATTCGAAATGCGAATGCGCTTGCAAACACTCTCGAGCTCGGGTTCGCTAATTCCAAATTAACGAATTTTCCGTTGCGACGTAATTAAATGATTATGCCTAGCGAAATCACTATTCACATCGCTAAAGAATTAATTCTAAATTAATTCGTTCGCCCGAATTAAAATCTAATTTTAATTCCGCGTCGAAATCCAATTTCGTATAATATATCAATGTAGTATTTTATCGATTAATTCCAAATTAGTCGTTATCTCTCTTTTAATGATATTTTATCCCAGATAAAATATCTCTGCAATTAATCCCAGATTAATTTTCTCTCTCTTCTAATTAATCCAGATTAATTAAAGTGCGGGTCATACATCATCGGTGAAACTTCGGGAAGCGACCCATGAGATCCCCGGATATGTTGGCAGTAAATACGGTCATCAGATTATCCAAACACGTAAGTGTTGGGGTTGGTGCTCAGAGCGCCAATTCCCGGTTGTATTTCTGTTGAATACTTCTGTAAAACATTATTATTATGAATAATATATGCAGTTTCTATAATATAATCTATCTTTCTAAATGGTAAAGACGTAATGACCCTAGAATGAATAGTCATGATACAGTTGCAAAAGCGTCGCAACGGACATTGAGAAGTATCATGACGTTGTCATTCTCAGACAGTTCCTGGTCAAGGTTTACACTAGTTGGTCAGTATAGTAAACCCGTTGAGATCGGTACATGTCGTATGCTGGAATATATGATTCCAATGGTTTCTCAATGAACCATTAGTCTTGGAGACTAGTATAGACGTGTAGGAGTTTATAGCGGATAAACACTGAACGACACACCGAAGATTCTTAATGGATGGTACACCAGCGTCAATAAGAATCTTCTTGGGTTGAGTAGCACTTGTGATTCTTAGACTTGAGATGCCATTGTGGGCACATGAGACATCTTCTACACTTAGACGGCAGTCACGTCACCGATCTATTTAGATCAGACCTCCGCCTGTTCGTTGGGTGTAGACAGATCCTCAGGGTGTCCTATGTCTATCAAGATATGATCTGTCAGTTCTGTGTATCAGAGCATAGGTAGTCCATATGATTAGCAATCAGATAAAACCATGGGCCCGTGGTAAAGTTTAGAAGCTAGTTCTAAACATTCTTTTGAGATTGCTAATAGAATAGTCGACTGGATAATCCCGATAGAGATTTGACGTTTATATCTATATCTCTGGGATTTATCCGGATACCTGTGACAGAGGAATTATACATTTGCCATGACCTCGACCTGTATGATTCAGCGAGATTATCCGTGATCGTCATAATCTACGGGTGGATAGATTATGGACACGAAATTTGATTTCGTGACGGATATACCTGAATCTAGAGGTCTCAATAATGAAACATACTCGTAGAGCACTAGAGCAACATTAATAAATAATATTGATTATTATAAAGTTGTTAAAGGTTAAACGCAAGATACGTGCTAAAGGGACTAGATAATCATTTGCCTAATTATTGTGTATTTACATTTAATACTTGATTAATTTAAATACACATTAATTAATAGTCAAAATGAGTTATTTGACTTATATCCTAAATGAATATATGTTTTTAATATTTAATGTAAATATTATACATATATTTAATATATTTGTATTTGATTAATTAATTAATTATTTAATTGTTAAATGATTAAATTAATTAAAATATAAATATCTTACATTAGGATATATTAAGTAAATGATGATTAGTTGCCTTTGTTGACTTAAATAAATATCTAATAAAGTTGTATTAAGATATTTATGCAAGTTGATAACATGTTTTTGAAATGAAATTGAAATGAAAATAATTTGGTAAATGCTTGTGATTTTCGGCTAGGGCAAATTATTACAAGTATATATTGTTTTCATTTCATCTTCATTGTTAACCTAATACACTTTTCATAAAACTCCATTGAAAGAAACTAAGGAAGCAAGCGAAGGAGAAAAGGAAAAAGCTAAAGAAAGCTTGGATTTTGTAAGTTTTTCAAACTTACTATTAGAAAGGAAATGTTCCTTAGGATCTAGGCAACATCTTGTGATGTTCTTAAGTCTTTCTTTTCTTTATTTCTTGTGTTTTGATGATGGAAATTTTTTTGAAAGTGTTGAGCATGTATGTGAAGGAAGGTTGTGACTATTGTAGTTGTAAGCTTTTTTAAGGTTTTGGAAACCATGTTGCTAATATAGAGTTATTGACCCACTCTTAAATGACCTAGATTTGATCTTGAGTTTTTTCATTGTGTTGAGACTTGGATTGGATGGAAGAATGATGATTGAAGTAATTGATTTAATGTATTTGGTCTAATTTGTCCAATTTGTGGAAATTGAAAAATTAGGGTTCATGACTAATTCCAAATTTGGGGCTTTTCATATATGTTGTGTATTTTGTGTGTGTATATAATGCATATAAAGTTTCATGTTGATTGGATTACATTTAGATGTGTTTTGAAGCATGAAATGACAAAATGCAACAAACCCCCCCTTAATGGAGGCTCTCGGCCAAGAACTTGAAATTTGGGGATTTTGGTTGCTTGGTGTTTTGATGTTTTGAACATGCTAAGTTCATCTTAGAAATGATTTAGAATCATTCAAAATTGATTAGATCAATTTCGGACTAAAATGGACAAAATACCAAAGTAAGGGTAATTTGTAAATTCACTTAAATATGATTTATTGAATTTTATTTCATAATTTGATTATTGGAATATTAAATAAATATGTTTATTTAATTAATCCGAGAAAAAGTTTTGAAATGAAAATAGGATTTTCACCGCTTCCGCTGCGTTACCGGATTCACCCCCTAAAAACCCCTACAAAATGGTATCAGAGCGAGTCTGATTCTAGGCCACCTAATATGATTAGCCTTCATTGAATCAATGTTTAATCTTGTTTTCTTGACTTTATGCATGCTTATTAGGATCTAAATTGGTTAGATTTAGGGTGTATGACACTTAGCGGAAAATCCATAATTAATAAGGTTTAAATGTAATTATGTATTTGATGCATGTTATATGGTCCGTCTTGTCAATACGGTTTATGAATAATTCTTTGTGACTACATCCGAGACCGTGCATCTGCTGTGAGGGTGTAGCCGATAAAGATTTATTTATACCGGATGTATATCAGATACTAGGTAAATTCAAGTAAAAGCGAAATTCTGAATGTGCCCTAGCTGTCAGGATTACGTAAGTAACTTGAGTTTATCATTGACGAGTTTAACCTTGGTACGTCTCCTTGTGGGCCTGCCTTCGCAGCGACAACGAGAAACGGCCTGGACCGGATACTTAGGAGTCATTAGTGAATGATTGACAAATGAGTTGTCTACCTGATGAATATACGTAGGCGAGACCGTGCCTCTGCTGTGAGCCGAAATATATTCACGGGATCCACTTTTCACTATTGTATTTAATTTAATTATTAAATATTTGTATTCTGTTTTGGGATTACAGTATTGCATGATTTAGTGGGAGTGGCATATTAGATTAAAAATCCATGATCTAGTTTATGCTTTTGATATTATATGAAACTGCTTTATTTCTGCTAACCGTTTTTCGTGATCTATATGATAGATTGGCGATGGCGGCACAATCCACAAATCAGTTTGCGCGTATGCTTGATGCGAACAAACTGAAAGGCGCTGAGAACTTTGCAGACTGGGAATTGGATTTGAGGATTGTCCTCGATTCCGAAAAGCTGGGTTATGTTCTTGAGGGTCCGTTGCCCCGTGCAGTGGTGCGGATGCTTCGGATGAGGAACGCCAAGTTTTTGAAACTTGGAAGGATGATTATTTAAGGGTTAAATCATACATCCTTAGTTCACTGTCTCCGAAACTCAAGCAACAGTACTATGGTATGCCAGATTCCTATAGTATGATGACGCGATTGAGACAATCGGTTGAGAACCAAGAACAAGTGATTGTTCACAAAGTCGCCTTGGAACTGTTCCATGCGCGTCTGGATGAAGGGCAGAGTGTTAGCCGACATGTTCTTCAGATGATCGATTTGATCGATCAATTGAGGCAACATAATCTCATCTTGAATGACATTCTCGGTAGGAGTGTCATTCTTGGTTCACTACCAGCTTCATTTCGCCAGTTCGTGATGTACTTCAACATGCACGGGACTGTCTGTACCTACCAGGAGCTACATAGGATGTTGCTCACGGCAGAAGAGGACCTTAAGAAGCGAGTACAGACTCACCCTCCTAGACTACTTCTCTTTCGGCTTCTTCCTAAGGATGGTCCAAGGGAAAGAACAAGAAAGGCAAGAAGAAGAAGAAGGCTTTTGGTCCTCAACAACAGGCGAAGATTGCAAAGCCCAAAAGGGCTTCTGAAGACAAATGCCACCACTGCTGCGGCAAAGTCGGGCACTGGAAGAGGAACTGTCCTGATTACATTGCCCAGCTGAGGAGAGACAGAGCTTCTACATCCGGTACTTTTATTTTTCCAGTTATTGATTTATCTTTGGCTTGTGAAGCCGTTACATCCAGCTGGATTTTAGATTCTGCTTGTCCCATTCACATTTGCAATTCGTTGCAGGTGCTGAAGGAAAGTAGGAAACTGAAGCCTGGGGAGATGCAGTTGCGATTCGGGAGTGGAGACTCTTTGGATGCAGTTGTAGTGGGAGTATGCGAGATCTCATTGCCGAATGGGACACTTTTGTTATATGACTGTCATTTTGTATCGGGATGTGTCGCAAATATTATATCACTTTTTGTATTGGATACAAAAGGCTTTTGTATTAATATTAAGAATAGTTCTTTGTATTTATATGATAAAAATAATATTCAGATCCTTTGTTGTCCAAACCAGCAGGGTCATTATACATTGCAAACATCAAAAGATATATTAAATACTGGAGTTAATAAATATATTTTTCCTGTAATTAATAATACTGAACTTTGGTATATGAGACTTGGTCACATTGGCGTTAAACGCCTTACCCAATTGGTTAGGAATGGTTTGAAATCAGATCTTACCATTGAATCCTATCCAACTTGTGAATCATGTATTCATGGTAAGATGATCAAAGCCCCATTTTCTGGTGTTGGACACCGCGCCACTAACTTACTGGAACTCGTACATTCTGATGTATGTGGTCCACTAAGTCAAACTGCTCACAGTGGTTATTCGTACTTCGTTACCTTTACCGATGATTTGTCACGGTACGGTTATTGGTATTTGATGCGACATAAATTGGAAACCTTTGAAAAGTTCAAAGAGTTCCGAAATAAAGGAGAAAAACAAACTGGTAAATATATTAAATGCCTTCGATCAGATCGAGGCGGCGAATATATGAGTGGTGAGTTCATGGATTATATGAAGGAGAATGGGATTCTCGCTCAATATACTCCTCCAGGTACACCACAACACAATGGTGTATTTGAAAGGAGAAATCAGACTTTATTGGATATGGTCCGATCGATGTTTGTTTCCACAGATTTGCCCTATTACTTATAGGGTTACTCTCTCTAACAGCCACACATCTTTGGAATAAGATTCCTTCAAAAGTGTTCCTACGACACCGTATGAGATATGGTTTGGTAGGAATCAAATCTTAATTATATTAAGGTTTGGGGTTGTCCTGCCTATGTCAGGGTGACTCAGCAAGATAAGCTTCGCCTCGAGGGCAAAAGTTTAGGTTTGTTGGATATCATTCGAATACAGAGGATATCCGTTCTATGTACCGAGCATCGAAATGTGTTCGTACTCGCTTCGGCAAAATTTCTAGAAGTAAGATTTTTGTCAGAAGGTGGTAATCATAGACAAGTTGAGCTGATGAAGTCAACCTGAAAACATGAACCAACAGGAACCTGAAGTTCAAGTAGATGAAGGACTTCAAACACACACGCTCCGTAGGTCGGAAGGGTATCTAGACCTCCTGAACGCTTGTATTTGAACAAGAAAAGAGTCTGGATGTTCTCTTAGTTGAAGAGACATATCCTTTCACCTATAGAGAATCGATGTTGGACATCGACGCCGTGAAATTTGGCAAAGGGCATTAAGCCGAGGATAAGACTCATTCATGAAAATCAGTTTGGGACTGGTTCCGCTTATCCCGAAGGAATTGTTTCTATCGGTTGTAAATGGGTTTACAAGAGGTTTTAAGCGCGGGCCTGATAGTAGGTTGAAACTTACAAGGCCGACTGGTAGCAAAGGTTTGTTAGACATTATGTCCCATAGCGTCACTGTTTGTAAATGATATTGTATTATTGTACAAAATTAACTATGTGATAATGAAATTGCCTTTTGCCGTTTTGTAATTTTATTTACTTTGATATATAAATGGCGAAAGTCCATATGATTAGTACTGGATTGAGATGATATGAGACAGTATCAATCCATAAAGGTTTAATCATTAAATATCCCTAGCCGTAGTATTATCGAGACTGGACATCGATAATGCGGAATAGGCTAGTATTGCGCTTGTGCACGTTGTGAGGGCACAACGGCATAGTTCTCATATATTTAAGTATTGGATACTTATGCAAGTGCGATAGGAGGTTGTGTTTTACCGATGGTACGGAAAACAGCTTCGCTCTGGATAGACCCCGCGGAATCCCATTGGTAGTATGTCTATGTGTCTATGGGAGGCCGCATCAGGGTAGGTGTATATGGTCTTAACCTGAGACTTACATCGCTAGTACTTGCGACAATCGGTAAACTTTGGTTTTGGTGGTTGGGGACCTTAACCGGTTCTGTGTACACCTCTTCTGGGTTTATCGAGAAGCGTAGTGTACTGGATGTGATGTCAAGATGGAAGTATCGCTTCAGACATATGGAGGTGATGATCACGCAGGGCACAGAACTAGTACTCTATAAAAGGTTGCAACCGTCGGGACAATATGACCAGGTCAGGATTGTCCGATTTAAAGAGACTAGTTGCTTGATGTCCGATATATGTTTCGTACGGGGCAGACACATCTCCAGCCCAGGCCTAGCATGTGATCATCCGATACTGGATCGATGTACGCAATACTACGGTATACTACGCTTGATATAGATCTTATATTCCTATAAGAATATTTCTGGAGAATTGGGTAGGCATGGCGCTTTGCTAGAAGCCAACCTTGTCTTGTGAATCGGTAAAGACGTAGTACGAGGTACGTACGTGTTCGGATTATCCGACGACCGTATTTACTGCCAAAATATCCGGAGATCTCTTGGGTCGCTTCCCG
This sequence comes from Zanthoxylum bungeanum, assembly GCA_019454045.1. Taxonomy (NCBI): domain Eukaryota; kingdom Viridiplantae; phylum Streptophyta; class Magnoliopsida; order Sapindales; family Rutaceae; genus Zanthoxylum; species Zanthoxylum bungeanum. Next base: position 89,399 of record SKCR01038617.1, read on the forward strand.
AAGATTCACCTATGATATTTGATTCGAATTAATTAATCTTGGATTAATTACGGAGAAACTTTATCTTGGATAAAGTGCCTTATTTAGAGAGAGAGAACGATTAATTTGGAATTAATCGTAAAATTATTATATTCGATATATAATAATCGAAATTCGATTCGACGCGAAATTAAAATTAGATTTTAATTCGGGCATACGAGTTAATTTAGAATAATTCGTTAGCGACGTAAATAATAATTTCGCTAGGCGCGATTATTTATTTAAATTCGATTTAATTAACGTCGCGACGTAAGTTCGGTATTTCGGAAATATCGAACCCGAACGCGTGAGTGGACGTGGGCCCACTTTCATTGGAAACGTGTGGGGCCCACATGACACTTGTCATTATATGCATTATTTTATTAATAAGGCATTGCATGTTAATAGTGTACAAAACACTCTAAGGCATTGCATGGTGATAGTGTGCATTACACTCAAAGGTTTTGCATGGAGTTTGAGTGTTTGACACTCTAAGCCATTGCATGGTTTATGTCATAGATTTATTATTAATTTAATAAATTATAACATAAATATAAATTGATTTTTGGTAAACAAACAAATTAAGACTTTACACAAAATCTCTCTTCTCTCTCTCTCAAATTGCCGAGAACTCCATTGACAAGGGCAAGGAAGATTTGATCTTCTATTTCTCATTTCTCATTTTTGCTAGCACAAGCAAGGGATCAAAAGAGGTGATAGGGAAACCATCAAAGAGCTTGGAATACAAAAGCTTGGAGCTTCAAGTCTTCTTCTTCCTCTTGGCCGAATCTTCCACAACTTGGAGCTTGGAGCTTCTACCTTTGATCATCTTCTTCATCACAAGATATTGTAAGTATGATTCCGCCATACTTCATGTTTATATATATTCTATAGTATTTCACATGCTTAATCTTTGTTTGGGACATATTATAGAAACCAACAATGGTATCATTGAGCTAGGTTTAAGCATGAAATACTTTAGGTTAAAATTTGATAAAATTGGTTGAAGCATGTTCTTGTGAAATTTGATGAATAAGTATGCTTGCATGTATATAGAATGATGTTATATGAAATCAATTTTATGAAAAATGCATTGGATGATTTTTCCCCAAAATTTTAACCTTGGCCGAATGGTGTGATAAAATTGGTTAAAGCATGTTCTTGTGAAATTTGATGAATAAGTATGCTTGCATGTATATAGAATGATGATACATGGAATCAATTTTATGAAAAATGCATTGGATGATTTTTCCCCAAAATTTTGACCTTGGCCGAATGAAATGGTGAAATTGATTGAAGCATGTTCTTGTGAAATTTGATTAATAAGAATGCTTACATGTATATAGAATGATGATACATGGAATCAATTTTATGAAAAATGCATTGGATGAATTTTTCCCCAAATTCATGCCTTGGCCGAATGTGTTACTACTTGGAGTGGATTGAAATTTTTTGTGTTTAAGATCATTGGATGACTTAGAACGTGTACGGGACGTAGATTAATAATTCAATCGGATTGAAAAACAAATCGACACAAAAAACTCACCTTGGCCGAATACATAGGACATGTAAAGGAGTTGATTTTTGTTAAAATTAATGTTGGACATTTATTTTGAAAAATTGATGATTAATAAATTAAATGGGTATTTTTGAAATATTTGGTTAATACATTAATCTTGGTATTACACTTTAATTAATTGGACTTTAATGTTTGGAATATTAAAATTTAATTAATGGGCTTTAATAATTTAATTGGGCCTTATGGGCTTAAAATTGGTTTTATGGCACTTAAGGGTGATTCCTTATTTGGGCTTGGTAATTAGGTTTGACCCACATTGACCAAAGCCCAAGCCTTAATAAATCAATTCTAAGTCCATTTGACTTGAATTAAATTCAACATTGGATGTTAGTTGGGCTTTGAGGCCCAATAAGATTAGATTTAGAATCTAAGTCTTTAAAGCACATTAAAAGTGTAAACATTTAATTTGGAATTAAATAATTGAATTAGTATTGAATACGAATTAAATTAGATTTAATAAGTAGTTCGATATAATTCGCGAATTCGTACCTTATGTACTTATTCTCAATCGAGTTGGACTCGCACAAAATCAAACCGTTGTTTGAACATTGGATGATCACTTTAACAAAGACTAATTAATTGGATTAGATTGGTTGTAGAAGCATGTCTTGTTTGAATATATATGTATGTGATGAATGAATAGTGTATCGGATGGATATTAGAAGGGAAAGGGTAATTTTAGAAATTATTGTAAATTGGAATTTATAAATTGGACCTGCGTGTCCAGCCTTATCTCTTTATCTCTTTGTATTCTCTTCTCACCTAATTCCCCTCAATGTAAATGAGGTTTCTCTTATTGTATTATGTAATTGGGTAGAAGTAGAATAGTGCTAGCGGGGAGAGGAAAGGGAGTGATTTGTTCTAGGAACAAGTTGTTTATATATCCATCCGCATATCACTATTAATTTACTTTACGCGCTTTATGATGTTTTAGAAGCATGCTTAAGGGTGTATGATGATGAGACCTAACAAAGATAAATAAATTGGTTGCCAATTACGCGAAAAATCCCTCAAACAATATTAAGCAATTATCCTTCCGTTGAATGATTCTTTCTCAAGATCCGAATTGGCATTGGTTTTGTTGGCCAAAGTCAAGACCTTTGTCAATTGAGGATGTACTTTGAATCATGAGAGTTTTGTTCCATATCGGTGTCCTGTCCAAGTTGTGATTTTTTGGCCAAAGTCAAGATCACTTTTTGTCCATCGACATTGATTACGAAATTTTCCTTGTCAATGGGTCCCGCTTAACTGGAATCATTAGGTTTGTTGTGGCCAAAGCCAAGGCCTAGTTGATTCAGAGGAATGGTTAGGAAAATGTATTGGATACATTGACATATGTATAGATATGTTTCGGACTTGGATGTCCACCTACCGGATCTAGGAATTGGATGGGATCCAATTGATCATGGAGATCTACCTAGTTAAATAGCATACAACTTGTTGGCCAAAGTCAAGGTTGTGTGTTATTTAACGGGATCCTAGCCCACTAGGAAATTCGATTTCCCGAGTTGTCTACAGAGGGTTAGAAACTTGAAGAAAATAGTGGGAGGCTATTATTGAATTTGCAATCTCGTTCAGATAATTAGCCTTACGCGTCTTTCAAAATTATTTCGTCAATATTTTAATAATTAGTTGGACTAATATATTGTTATTTTACTTGTAACAGTTTGACTGTACCCATAACATCGTTGACTTTATAGTTGGACTATAGTTGTCAAGATGACTGGCAAAGGTAATATCCGCGACATAATCATGGGCGATAATGTCTTCAAAGGGACAAACTTTGCCGACTGGGAAATGAACCTCAAGATAGTGCTTGGGGCTGAGAGGGTACTGTATACTATTCAGAGACCTCTCCCGCCTAAACCCACTGAGCCACTGGAGCTAGAGTTATGGAAGACTCATAGTGACGATTGTGACCAAGCTCAGTCAGTTATGCTAGCTGCAATGACCCAGCATTTCAGACGCCAAAACAGGGACTTGGATCCCTATAACATGATGGCAAGATTGCGTGATCTTCACCGCACTAACAAGCGGATGAAGAGGTACGAGCTAGTAAGGAAACTCTTCCGCTCCCGGATGACAGATGGCGCATCAGTTGAGGCCCACGGGACTCAAATGATCGCTGACATAGATGAGTTAGCCAATATGGGCATTGTCTTGGAGGCAGAGCTGACGATTGATATGATATTACAATCGCTGCCCGATACTTGGAAACAAATCATCGTCAACTATAAGTTGATGGATACTGACGACACTCTTGGAGAGTTGTTGTCCGTGCTGAAGGAGTCCGAAAGGGAACTCCTAAAGGGGAGCAAGCGCGAGGCGCATTATGCATCGACCTCTCATGCGCCAAAGGCTAGGCCCATGGCAATTGGAGGTGCGAGGAAGAGGAAGTTCAAAAAGAAGGGCAAAGGCAAGTTGACAGTGGCTTCTAGGAAGCCAAAGGACAAATCTCGCGACATCTGCCTTAACTGCGGCAAAAGGGGTCACTGGAAACGTGACTGCCAAATGAGCATTGTGCAGAAGGAGGATAGCAAGGGTGGCAAGGCTACCGCCTCTGGTATGTTTGTTATTGAGATAAATATGAATACTTCTAGTTTTAAAAATTGGATTTTTGATTCTGGTTGTGGTGCTCATATTTGTACTGATGTGCAGGATCTGCATGATAGCAGGATGCTGGCGTCAGGGGAGATGGATCTACGGGTCGGAAACGGAACACCAGTTGCTGTTTTGGCCGTAGGGACTTTTGTTTTAGAACTGCCCTCAGGGCATGTACTTAAACTTTTTAACTGTTATTTTGTACCTAGTTTAACTAGGAATATTATATCTGTATCCTTGTTAACCCAGCAGGGTTACACTTTTGTATTTAGAAACACTGGGTGTTATTTATATAAAAATGATGCAGAAATTTGCACAGCTGTTGCAAATAACGGTCTTTATATTTTGAATATAAATGAATCTCCTAAAATGACAAACAAAAGGCTCAAAAGGAGTAATCTAAAAGATGAAGCTTATATGTGGCATTGTCGTCTAGGACACATTAACAAGACTCGCATATCCACACTTTCGAAGAGTGGGTACTTGGACGAATTTGATCTCAATTCATATGACGTCTGCGAATCTTGTCTTTTAGGCAAAATGCCTAAATCACCTTTTAGCGGTAAAGGTGAACGTACCACAGAACTGTTAGCTCTCGTTCATACTGACGTATGCGGGCCCATGTCTAGCCAGGCTAGAGGTGGATTTCACTACTTCGTAACCTTTACAGATGATGCATCTCGTTACGGTTATGTGTATCTTATGAGACACAAGTCGGAAACTTTTGAGAAATTCAAAGAGTTTCGACACGAAGTGGAGAAACAAACAGGGAAGAGTATTAAGACATTACGGTCAGACCGTGGTGGCGAATACTTAAGTTATGAGTTTCAAGATTACTTGAAAGAATATGGTATTCTTTCACAGTGGACTCCTCCTGGAACACCGCAATTAAACGGTGTGTCCGAACGGAGAAACCGCACCTTGTTGGACATGGTAAGGTCAATGATGAGTCGCACTGAGCTACCAATATCCTTCTGGGGATACGCATTAAACAGTGCTATACTTATTTTGAATAAGGTACCGTCGAAGTCTGTTGAACAGACTCCATATGAGATATGGACAGGAAGGAAACCAGGTTTCTCTTTCCTGAAGATTTGGGGATGCTGGGCATATGTTAAACGTTTGGAAAGTACCAAACTTGAACCCAAATCTGATAAATGCCTTTTTGTAGGATATCCTAGGGAAACCAAAGGATATTACTTCTATCACCCACAAGAGAACAAAGTATTTGTTGCTCTACATGTGGTTTTCCTTGAGAAGGAATTCCTAAATGCAGTGATAAGTGGGAGGAAAGTAGAACTCGATGAAGATCGTAGTGATACTGTTCCTGGCAATGAATCAACGACGGAACAAGAACAGACCATCCAGGATGAGTCTGTACCACAAACTTCACATACACAAGGACCGCGTAGGTCGGAGAGAATCAGAACAGTACCTGAGAGGTATGGGTTCCTGATCTCACCTCATGTAGATATTAATCTGATTGAGGACAATGAGCCGGCTACGTATGAGGAAGCGATACGAAATCGATTCCGCTTTATGGCAAGAAGCCATGAAGTCCGAGATGGATTCCATGTACGCCAACCAAGTTTGGACACTGGTTGATGCACCAGAAGGCGTAAAGCCTATTGGATGCAGATGGATCTTCAAGAAGAAGACCGACATGGATGGCAACGTACAAACGTACAAAGCTAGGCTTGTAGCGAAGGGGTATCGTCAACAACGGTATTGATTATGACGAGACCTTCTCACCCGTTGCCATGATTAAATCCATTCGGATAATGCTTGCAATAGCTGCATATTTCGACTTCGAGATATGGCAGATGGACGTTAAAACCGCTTTCCTTAACGAAAACCTTTTGGAGGATGTTTATATGCAACAGCCTGACGGTTTTATCGTGCCAAGACTTGCAAACAAGGTTTGTAAGTTAAATCGATCCATTTATGGATTGAAGCAAGCATCACGGTCATGGAATCAACGTTTTGATGAGATCATAAAAGAATATGATTTCGTGCAAAACGCAGATGACCCTTGTGTATACAAGAAGGTTAGTGGGAGAGCACTTACTTTTATATCGTCCTTTATGTCGACGACGTATTGCTGATAGGCAATGACATTCCCATGCTAACGTCGGTGAAAGCTTGGCTTTCATTAAAATTCTCCATGAAAGATCTGGGAGAAGCAGCCTTTATTCTTGGAATAAAGATCTACCGGGATAGATCTAGAAAGCTGCTTGGACTCTCCCAGAGTACATACATTGATAAAGTGTTGAAGCGATTCAACATGGAACAATCCAAGAGGGGATTGGTTCCAATGATACGTGGTACCTCTCTGTCTAAGGACATGTGTCCTAAGACTCAGGAAGAGAGAGACAACATGAGTCGGATACCGTTCGCCTCGGCAGTCGGATCGATCATGTATGCCATGATATGTACACGACCTGATGTCTCATATGCTTTGAGCATGTGTAGTCGCTATCAGGCCGATCCAGGTGAAGGTCACTGGATAGCAGTTAAGAATATCCTTAAATATCTTAAACGAACTAAGGATGCTTTCTTAATTTATGGAGGTGGAGAACTTGCGGTATCTGGGTATACCGATGCAAGTTTCCAAACCGACAAGGATGACTATAGTCACAATCCGGGTACATTTTTTGTTTGAATAACGGAGCAGTGAGCTGGAAATCTTCCAAGCAAGATACTGTTGGCCGATTCAACAACAGAAGCGGAGTACATCGCTGCATCTGAAGCAGCAAAGGAGGCAGTTTGGATCCGAAAGTTCCTAATCGGATTAGGAGTAGTTCCGTTAGCAGCAGAGCCCGTTCCATTGTATTGTGACAATAACGGGGCTATAGCGCAGGCTAAGGAACCAAGGTCTCATCAACGGTCCAAGCATGTTCTTCGACGTTACCATCTGATTCGGGAGATTATACATCGTGGCGATGTAAAAGTCGAGAAGGTCACATCAGATGATAACATTGCAGACCGCTGACGAAGGCTGTCATTCAGCAAGTTTTTGAACGACACATACATAGTTCGGGTATTAGATGCTTGAGTGACTGGCTATAGGCCAAGTGGGAGATTGTTAGACATTATGTCCCATAGCGTCACTGTTTGTAAATGATATTGTATTATTGTACAAAATTAACTATGTGATAATGAAATTGCCTTTTGCCGTTTTGTAATTTTATTTACTTTGATATATAAATGGCGAAAGTCCATATGATTAGTACTGGATTGAGATGATATGAGACAGTATCAATCCATAAAGGTTTAATCATTAAATATCCCTAGCGTAGTATTATCGAGACTGGACATCGATAATGCGGAATAGGCTAGTATTGCGCTTGTGCACGTTGTGAGGGCACAACGGCATAGTTCTCATATATTTAAGTATTGGATACTTATGCAAGTGCGATAGGAGGTTGTGTTTTACCGATGGTACGGAAAACAGCTTCGCTCTGGATAGACCCCGCGGAATCCCATTGGTAGTATGTCTATGTGTCTATGGGAGGCCGCATCAGGGTAGGTGTATATGGTCTTAACCTGAGACTTACATCGCTAGTACTTGCGACAATCGGTAAACTTTGGTTTTGGTGGTTGGGGACCTTAACCGGTTCTGTGTACACCTCTTCTGGGTTTATCGAGAAGCGTAGTGTACTGGATGTGATGTCAAGATGGAAGTATCGCTTCAGACATATGGAGGTGATGATCACGCAGGGCACAGAACTAGTACTCTATAAAAGGTTGCAACCGTCGGGACAATATGACCAGGTCAGGATTGTCCGATTTAAAGAGACTAGTTGCTTGATGTCCGATATATGTTTCGTACGGGGCAGACACATCTCCAGCCCTAGGCCTAGCATGTGATCATCCGATACTGGATCGATGTACGCAATACTACGGTATACTACGCTTGATATAGATCTTATATTCCTATAAGAATATTTCTGGAGAATTGGGTAGGCATGGCGCTTTGCTAGAAGCCAACCTTGTCTTGTGAATCGGTAAAGACGTAGTACGAGGTACGTACGTGTTCGGATTATCCGACGACCGTATTTACTGCCAAAATATCCTGAGGTCTCTTGGGTCGCTTCCCGAAGATTCACCTATGATATTTGATTCGAATTAAATTAATCTTGGATTAATTACGGAGAAACTTTATCTTGGATAAAATGCCTTATTTAGAGAGAGAGAACGATTAATTTGGAATTAATCAGTAAGATTATTATATTCGATATAATAATTGAAATTCGATTTCGACGCGAAATTAAAATTAGATTTTAATTCGGGCATACGAATTAATTTAGAAATAATTCGTTAGCGACGTAAATAATAATTTCGCTAGGCGCGGTTATTTATTTAAATTCGATTGAATTAACGTCGCGACGTAAGTTCGGTATTTCGGAAATATCGAACCCGAGCGCGTGAGTGGACGTGGGCCCACTTTCATTGGAAACGTGTGGGGCCCACATGACACTTGTCATTATATGCATTATTTTATTAATAAGGCATTGCATGTTAATAGTGTACAATACACTCTAAGGCATTGCATGGTGATAGTGTGCATTACACTCAAAGTTTTTGCATGGAGTTTGAGTGTTTGACACTCTAAGCCATTGCATGGTTATGTCATAGATTTATTATTAATTTAATAAATTATAACATAAATATAAATTGATTTTTGGTAAAACAAAATCAATTAAGACTTTACACAAAATCTCTCTTCTCTCTCAAATTGCCGAGAACTCCATTGACAAGGGCAAGGAAGATTTGATCTTCTATTTCTCCATTTTTGCTAGCACAAGCAAGGGATCAAAAGAGGTGATAGGGAAACCATCAAGAGCTTGGAATACAAAAGCTTGGAGCTTCAAGTCTTCTTCTTCCTCTTGGCCGAATCTTCCACACTTGGAGCTTCTACCATTTGATCATCTTCTTCATCACAAGATATTGTAAGTATGATTCCGCCATACTTCATGTTTATATATATATTCTTTATAGTATTTCACATGCTTAATCTTTGTTTGGGACATATTATAGAAACCAACAAAGTTACACGCAGCGACCTGGCGTCGACTACGATGAAACTTTTTCACCAGTTCCAATGCTTAAGTCTATTTGGATTTTGCTTTCTATAGCTGCGTATCATGATTACGAGATTTGGCAAATGGATGTCAAAACGGTTTTTCTAAATGGATTCTTGATGAAGAAATCTATATGGAACAGTCGGATCGAAGGTTTTGCGTCCAGCGAAAACTCAGGCATGTGTGTAAGCTTAAGAAGTCCATTTATGGACTTAAACAGCTTCCGAAGTTGGAATCTTCGATTCGATGAGATTATTAGATCGTCTGGTTTTCTCAAGAATTCGGAAGAATCCTGTGTGTATCAGAAGGCCAGTGGGAGCATGGTCGTTTTTTAGTCCTAATGTTGATGACATCCTAATCATTGGGAATGATTTAGGTATGTTACAAAGCGTCAAAGCGTACCTCTGTAAGAATTTCTCCATGAAGGACCTGGGAGAAGCTTCCTATGTTTTAGGGATAAAACACTATAGAGATAGACAAATGAGGCTGATTGGGTTATCCCAATCAACGTACATAGATAAGATCTTGGAACGGTATAGTTTTGGTAACTGTAAGACAGCAAACATACCGTTCAGACATGGGATACATCTTTCTAAGAAGATGTGTCCACAAACAGAAGATGAGAAGGTTAGAATGTCTAACCAACCTTATGCTTCGTGTTTGGGTAGCATAATGTATGCCATGTTATGTACGAGGCCTGATATCAGTTTCGCTGTTAGCGTAACTAGTCGATATCAGTCCAATCCAGGTAATGACCATTGGATGGCCATTAAACATATCCTAAAGTATCTTAAAGGTACTAAGGATAAGTTAATAGTTTATGGAGGAAACGAACTGCAGGTTAATGGGTATACAGACTCTGATTTCCAATCGGATCCCGATGATAGAAAGTCTACATCTGGATTTGTCTTTACCCTTAACGGAGGTGTAGTTTGTTGGAAGAGTTCCAAACAGGGATCGACAACTGATTCCACCACTGAGGCAGAATATATTGCAGCTTCTGAAGCTGAAAAAGAGGCTGTGTGGATAAAGAACTTTATCACAGAATTAGGAGTTGTCCCAAGTATCGAGAATGCGATTCTGTTATACTGTGATAATACTGGAGCCATTGCGCAAGCAAAGGAACCGAGGGCGCATCAGAAGTCGAAGCATGTGGAACGCAAGTACCACATCATTCGAGAGATCGTGTCGCGAGGGGATATTGTTGTGTGCAAGGTACCTAGTGAAGATAATGTAGCAGACCCGCTGACGAAGGCCATACCTCTGAAGTTGTTTGATAAACACGTGGAGTCAATGGGTATTAGATACAATCGATATTGGCACTAGAGCAAGTTGGAGATTTTTTTGGGGTTGGCGCTCAGAGCGCCAATTCCCGGTTGTATTTCTGTTGAATACTTCTATAAAACATTATTATTATGAATAATATATGCAGTTTCTATAATATAATCTATCTTTCTAAATGGTAAAGACGTAATGACCCTAGAATTATTAGTCATGATACAGTTGCAAAAGCGTCGCAATGGACATTGAGAAGTATCATGACGTTGTCATTCTCAGACAGTTCCTGGTCAAGGTTTACACTACTTGGTCAGTATAGTAAACCCATTGAGACCGGTACATGTCGTATGCTGGAATATATGATTCCAATGGTTTCTCAATGAACCATTAGTCTTGGAGACTAGTATAGACGTGTAGGTGTTTATAGCGGAGAAAATACTGAGGGGGATATAGTGCTGAGGTAATTGAGGAAGACTAGAGCACAAGTGAGTATCTGGGAATTGTTATGTGCATCTCGGGAGCATAGGCATGCCATGGTTGAGACCTTGAGTAAGATTGTGGGGTACCGGAAGACGCCAACCCTGCAATGTTGTGGGTCAGTTCAGAAAGAAGTTTTGCAGAATCTTTTTTGAGAGGAAGAACTCCCGGCGGAGGGAAGAAATCATAAGAGGCCTCTATTTATCAGGGCCGAGGTGAGGGGCAAGAGAACTTCATGTGTGATGGTGGATGACGGCTCGTCCATCAATGTGTGCCCGCTGAAAATTCTGGCGAGATTGGGTATGAAAGCAACAGACTTGGACCCCTCCAACATGACTATTAAGGCTTATGATGACAGTAAAAGGGGAGTCGAGGGTACTTTTGTGGCTATGGTCAAGGTAGGCCCTATTGAAGATGAAGTTGAGTTTACAGTGCTGGACATCCCAGCCACTTTTGCCTTGTTGTTGGGAAGGCCTTGGTTTCACAAACTTGGGGGCGTGCCTTCCACTTTACATCAGATGATCAAGTTCCCGTATGAGGGAGAAGTTGTTACTATCCGGGCTGAGGTAGATAATGTCGTGGCTGCCTTGGAGATACAACCTTTCACGAGGTTTCTGTTGAGTTTCTAGAGGTCCCAAGATCAAAACTCAAGCATGAATCATAAGCGAATACAACGACAGAAGTGCAGAATACTTACATCGAGCGGTTGAGAGACGATTTGTGCAACAAAACGAACTGAAATTCTGCTCACTGCCCACTGCTCATGTGCGTGAACTCCAGCAGTTCGTGCTTCTGTTTTGCGCCATTTTGATCAAGAAAAACGAGCTCCAAGCTTCATCAAAACGTTCCTTGCTCATGGGTTACTTCCCTTATCACCTTGGCATGATCCCGGAGTGTGCTAGCACTCTTGTTTTGCCACAAAACGCACTGCTTCCCTCCATTTTGTTCACGGCAGTCCAAGAAAAAAAACCAGAGCAGAAATGGCGTGAGAGAAGAGAGGAGAAGAAGAGGAGAGAGAGGAGGGAAAGTGGAGAGTTGTGTGTATACAGTTTTTGTGTTATTAAAGTGTATCAAATACACATGAAATGAAAAGCAATTTCATTTCAACACATTTGGCTTTTAATCCCAACCACACACATCACCTTTTAAAAATCCATTAAATAGCCTCACCTACTTACATTGAGAATAGAGACAATGTATCATCCCATAAAGGTGACTAGATACATCCATCAACTAGTCGTGTCAAGTAATGAGACTTCGCGATGTGATTTGCGGGTCCCACTCGTTTCAAAATACGAATGTGTCCGCAAACACTTTCGGGCTCAATTTCGCTAATTCCGAATTAACGAATTCCGTCGCGACGAGAACTAAATAATTACGCCTAGCGAAATCACTATTCAAGTCGCTAACGAATTAATTCTAATTAATTCGCTCGCCCGAATTAAAATCTAATTTTAATTCCGCGTCGAAATCTAATTTCGTTTAATATATCAAATATATTAATTCCTCGATTAATTCCAAATCAATGTTTCTCTCTCTTCAATTGATATTTTATCCTAGATAAAGTGTCTCCGAAATTAATCCCAGATTAATTCTCTCTCTCATCATATTAATCCCAGATTAATATAAGTGCGAGTCATACGTCATCGGTGAATCTTTGGGAAGCGACCATGAGATCCCCGGATATGTTGGCAGTAAATACGGTCGTCGGTTGTATCCGAATCACGTACGTACCAAGTATTACGTTCTACCGATTTACGAGACAAGGTCGACTCCTAGCAAAGCACCAAGTCTTCCCAATTCTCCGGACATATTCTTATAAGAATATTAAGATCTGTATCAAGCGTAGTATACCATTGTATTGTGTATATCGGCCCAGTATCGGATAGTCACGTGCTAGGCCTGGGGCTGGATAAGTGTCTGCCCCGTACGAAGCACATATCGGATGTCTGGTAACTAGTCTCTATAATCGGATATACATGACCTTGTCATAATATCCCGATGGCCGCGCAGCACTTAAGAGCACTAATAACCGTATCCTGCGTGACATCATCTCCAATAGACTGAGTGATACTTCCGTCTTGACATCACACCCAAAACACTACGACTCTCTGATAAACCCGGAAGTGGTGTACGCAGAACCGGTTAAAGCCCTGTACCACCAAGACCAAAGTCTATCGATTATCGTACGTATTAGCGATGTAAGTCTCAGGTTAAGACCATACACACCTACCTTGATTTCGGCCTCCCATAGACACATAGTCATAATACCAATGAGATTCCGAAGGGTCTGTCCAGAGCGAAGCTGTTTCCCGTACCATCGGTGAAACACGACCTCCTATCGCACTTGCATAAGTCTCCAACACTTATATATATGAGAACTATGCCGTTGTGCCCTCACAACGTGCACAAGTGCAATACTAGCCTATTCCGCATTATCGATGTCCAGTCTCGATAATACTCCGGCTAGGGATATTTAATGATTAATCCTTCGGGGACTGATACTGTCTCATATCATTCTCAGTCCAGGAACTAATCATAGGGACCTCTCTTCATTTATATATATATATGGTGATCTAATCACAAATGATGAGAGTGCAATTTCCTTGTCACATAGTTAATTTGCTACAACAACACAATGATCTGTGCAAATAGTGACGTTATGGGTCATTTTGTCCAACAATCTCCCACTTGGCACATAGCCAGTCACTCAAGTGTCCCACACCCGAACTATGTATGGTTCGCTCAAATTGCTGAGGAAAGGTTTTCGTCAGCGGATTTGCTTGATTATCGTCTAACGCGATTTACACGATCATCACATCGCCATGATGTATGATCCGAACGAATCAGATGAATATCGAAGTATATATCTGGATCGTCGATGAGACCTTTAATTCCTTAGCCTGTGCTGACGCCTAGCTCAGCCGCTAACAGAACTATATCTAATCTAATTAGATTTATTTTCGACCCAAATGGCTTCTATTGCTGCCTCAGCTGCAGCAGCAATAATCCACATTTGTTGTTTATTCGGCAACAGTTATCTTGCTCGGAAGATTTCCAGCTCACTGTCCCGTTATTCAAACTTTATAGTACCGCAGTATTTAACTGTTTGGAAACTTGCAGCAGTGATCCCAGTCACTTCAAGTTCTCCTTCTCCATAGATTAAGATAGCATCTTTAGTTCTCTGAGATACTAACAGATGTTCTTAATTTCAATCCAGTGACTATCACTTGGATTGTCCTGATTGTGACTCCATATGCTCAAAGCGTATGAGACACCATATCAAGTACATTTTAAATGTACAATTTCCCAGAGAGTGTTAACAACTCCAAATCTATCCCAGTAGATATTATTCCTTGATAAAGGTTGTTACTCCCCAGAATTCTACGGAGAGATTTCTATTGATTGAATATCCATGAAAGCCAAGCTTTCACCAATTGTTTTATGGGAATTTCATTGTCAGTGCCCTCTCCCACTAACCTCCTTATATACACAAGAAATTATTTCGTTTTGAGTCAAATCATAAATCATTATGATTATTTCAAAACGACAGTTCCAAGAACCTTATGCTTGCTTCAATCCAAACATGGATCGAATAACCCGCAAACCTTGTTTGTTGGTTATACAAAATCGTCAGGATGTTCTAATCATCCTCCAAAAGGTTTCCTTTTCAGGAAAGCGATTTTGATCTGTAACTGACACATTTCATAAATGAAATATGCAGTTATCAACAAGCATCTTCAAAATGGATTTACCATGGCAACATGTAAAATGTTTGAACGTTATTAACACAATGTTGATAACGATACCTTTCCATCAAAAGCCCAGCTTTATACGTTGGTATGTTGCCTTCCATGTATGTCTTCCTTGAAGACGTTTAATGTACCAATAGGCACAATGCCTTGTGGTACAACAACTATCCAAAGTAATTGTTATACATGGAATCCATTTTGGACTCATGGCACTTTACCAAAAAGGGAGTTGATACCTTGTATCATTTCCTCGTAGGTAGTCGGTTGGTATTCCTCAATAAGATTTACATCTTTATGAGGTTAGATCAGAACCCATACCTAGGTTTTTCTGACTCTATCCGATCTACCCAGTTCTTGTGTATTCGAAGATTAATGGTATAGATTCATCATAGATGAACTATTTGTGTTCCATTAAGGACTTCGTGCCATGAATAGTTCTACTCCGATTTTCATCGAGTATCACTATCCTCCCACTGACCACTGCATATCGGTATTCCTCTCAGGAAAACCGCATGGTGAGCAACAATCATATTGTTCTCATGTG